>SZWC01010279.1:16912-28263 GCA_023375785.1 Penium margaritaceum
GTTAAATCACTAGTGTACACATTTTTACAGTCTCCCAATACACTCCCCAATACAAACCCCAGATACACTCAAGGGGTTCGAAGGGGTAGGGGGGGAGGGCATTGTCGAGGTGAAAATGATCGGGCAAATGTCAAGTGCGAGGCATCCAAATCACCGAAGAAAAGGCCGAATGACCTTCTTTAAAGCAAGCTATAGTTCTATGTGCCTTGGTAGACTTTGATCTAGAATAGGACAGTCAAAACTACCCATAATGAGTTTTAAGGACAAATGTACGTATTGTAAGGGCAATGAATTGTGCAAAAACAAGCAGTGTATGAAATCCAACCAAAACCTAACAAAATGGTTTTTACTTTTTTCTGTCGAAAACAAACTGTAATCTGCACACCGACTAACATATGATTGAACAAATGTATACACACTAAGTAGCTTCTAGGAAGTGGGTACATAGCACATGCTATATACACAGGTTGCATAGTGTATGAAAGTGGCACGATTAACCACAACTCCAACGTTGCTAAGACCATCATGAATGCATGTAACTTATGATTTGTTACGTAGAAAAGACAGTGTTGTTAGGATAGGTTTCATAAACATGTACAATAATACATAGATGTATAAAAAGTAGGTAGAGATATCGGAGCATGTGATTACGGAGCATATGCATGCAACAATCCATCATATGCAAGAGCTTGATAACGATGCCACCATTTTGTGCATGTCTAAACTTTAACATGTCTTCTTCATCGATGAGAGTGATATTCATTTATTAGTGACAAAAGAAAATGATCACTGTGGAACTATTATACGTATGTTCAATGATGATGGATATGGAGTCATATGCACTCCTTACACATAAGTTTTGAGATTGTATTTGTGTAATGAAATTGCGAAAGATATCATGTTCAAGTTCTTTCAATGCTTAAACAAGTACGCAGTCATATCCATTATTGAACATAATGACATCATGCAACATGAATTTACTCATTCAAACATCACTAAAGTCCTCTTAGAATGGCAAGTTAACATGTATTATAGTATGTTTCCTTAATGGTTACAAACCCATTTGTGAAGTGTTGTCTTATTGGTAAGGAGGATGAATGTATCCTTTTGAATACCATGAAACAAACGGTACCTTTTATGAGGGTTTTCAATAGTTTAACCGTTGTAAACATGTTTTCATGAACAATTTTTTATGGCAATGTTTTATTGTTTTTCAAATCTTTTGATGATGAATTATGAATACTTGCACAATTTGCTACATGGTACATGTGTGGGAAGAGATGATTGCTGTTTTCATCATTGGTTTATGTGGACATTTCTCTAGAGTGTTGCCCAAGGGGTGATAAGAAGAACATATGCCGTTTGTGAAATAAATTTGGTGGTTATCCACTTGTGTACATATTCATTTTGTGATTTTGTAGTAGCTGCCCATCCTTCTTAATGAATTCAAAATTGGAACAGTCGCATTTCTTGTAATGTAGAGCACCCCAAAATGCTTAGGGAGGCAAAGGTGTTCAAGTTGGGTATGTATGGAAACATGTTTTACCTGCCCATTATCATCACGATGACGCACGAACTTTGCTGGGCTGCCTCTTGTAGGCTTAGCACCAAGCAATACATTCCACACACCGTGGCAATAGAAGCTTGTGGTGTATTAAGCCACCAATCAACAGGCCATGTATTGTCTCTCCTCCTTGCAACTATCCACAGACTTGAAGTTGAAGAGGTTGTGAAGCATAAGCAATTAGCCTATTGACTCCTCATCTTACTATAATCATAAAAAACTAAGGTCATTCTTATGCTCTTTATACTTAAATGTCTGAAAAGAGCACATAAGTAAATGTTACCCCCTCCTCATTGTGGAGGAGGATGTGGAAAAAAAAGTGTTTGGATGCGCTATGGACACTTTGAGTATCTCATGATTCCTTTTGGTCTAACACATCCTCATGCCATGTTTATCGCATTGATAAACTTGGTGTTTCATCCATACTATGACTAGTTTGTGGTTTTCTTCCTCGGCGACATCCTTGCCTACTTGCGGACGATGGAGGAGCACCAGGAGCACATGTAGACAATGATGGAAGTACCGAGAAAGAGGCAACTGATTTCTGAACTCAACAAGTATGCATTTACCAAGCAGGATGTGGACTTCAGCTACCAAATTGTCAGCGGAGGAGGACCCGCATGGACCCAAAGAAGATAGAGGCAGTGAAGGAGTGGCGAGAGTCGATGCGTGACCGTGAAATCCAGGTTTTTCTAGATTTTAAACACTACTTCTGGAGGTTTATCTGGGGCATGAAGCAATTGGAGCATCCTTGACAGACTTGCTCATGAGAGGCACCAATGGGAGTAGGGTGGAAAGGAGGGGAAGGGCTTGGAGGTGATGAAGAATTTCATGTGCAAGATAGCGGTGTTGGTGCTCTTGGACACGAGAGTACGTGTTGGCAACGGATGTAGGACCTTTAACTATGCGACCAGCGGGGTATTGATGTAGGACCAAGGGAAGGGGTTGCAGCCCATTTCGTACTACTCTAAGAAGCTTGAAAAACCTGAGCTCAACTACCTAATCCAGGAGAATAAGATGCTTGTGGTGGTCCTGGTATTCAAGCAATGGGGGTGCTATCTCGAGGCACGATGGTGGTGCACACGGGACACTTCGTGCTTAAGTCCAAAAGTCGCAGTCAAACCTGAGTTGTCGTCAAACATGGTGGATGGAGCTGCTAGAAGGCAACTTCAACTACAAGATCCAGTACAAACTAGGGAAGATCAATCCACCAGACTTGCTTTTGCGTCACTCAGACTTGGATATGCATGTGATCACAGTGCTGGTGGGATCCCCCATTATCCGTAGCCTATTCGTCCATGGGTACATGGAGGACTAGGACTTTGTCAGGAGTACAATGAAGAGGTGCAAGTGGATGGCTAGTTTTTGTGACATGAGAAGGAGAATGTGAATGGTGTGCTAAGGAGTGCACCAATGCGATTGTTGGAGGAGGTACATGACTCGTACTTCTGTGGTCATTTTGGCCACAACAAGATCTTCAAGACGCTTGCGCACAAATATTGGTGGGCAAAGATGGGAGCAGATTGCAAGGAGTACATGAGCAGTTGTGACACGTGCCAAAGGATCAAGTTGTAGAGGGCACGGGCGTCGAGAGAACTGCAGCCGCTACCCGTGGCCGGAGTGATCGTGGACGGACATCTCACTAGAGTTTGTGGGGGGTCTTCCATGGAGTGCAATGAGCAACACCATAGTGCTGGTAGTGGTGGACAGGTTTAGCAAGATGGCACACTTCAACCCGTGCACTGAGAAGGTCACGACTGCAGATACGGCTCAACTCTTCTTGCAACATGTCATCAAACTTCACGGGGTGCCAAAGTGCATGGTCTTGGGTCGTGATCCATACTTCACCTCTCGGTTTTTCAAGGAGGTCTACAAGAAGCTCGGCAACCATATGGCTCTTTCATCGACCTACCATCCACAAACAAATGGCCAAACCGAGCACAAAAATCAAAGCTTGGAGTAGTTATTGTGGGGAATCTTGGAGCTGTATGGTGAGGGATGAGAATGCAAGCTCCAGGTATCTGAGTTTCTCCTACATGCCTCAACAAGGAGATCCCCCTTTGAGGTTGTGTATGGGGTGCAAATTGCATGTCCCTGAGACATGGAGACCAGATCGGACCTCGCAGTGGAATGGTTTGAACATAACTTCGCTGAGATGTGGTGTGGCATATGTGCTGCGCTTCACAAGGCTGAGTAGCAGATGGAGCGGCAAGTAGACAAGCACCAAAAAGCCGAGGAGTTCTTGGTGTGAAAGAATATGTTGCTAAGCTCACAAAAACTGTAGCTGGCGGGGGTGGGCAACAAGCTCAAGCCTTAGTGGGTGGATCCTTTTTCGGTCAAGGAGAAGCAAGCACACAAGAGTTACAAGTTGGAGCTGCCAGACCAATACGGGATCCGTTCCTTGCTTCGCGCTTCTCTTCTTAAGGCCTACATGGACCTGGATGTGCAGTTTACGGTGCTTGGAAAGGCTCCTCCTCCATTGGTCTGGATAGAGGGGACGGCACTAGAGACCTAACAAGTGACTGAGACAGATGAGGGGGTGGACTGAACTGGGCCAAGGGCAACACAAACAGGTCATTATGGGAGAGAGACTTCAGTTTTGATGCATGTGACATGAAGGCAAAAGGTGTTGCTAGAGTGGATGCAGGTCCCATAGATGAGAGGCTGAGACATGTCCACCCCTCCCAAGTGGGCGGAGAAAAGAGAAGATAGAGGATCTATGCAGAACAAGTCCCTCTGAAACATGTTCTCAAAGAACAGAGCATCATGGGACTCAAGAATGGTCAGCATCCCAGAAATGCCACGCCTTGGACAGGACAGAGACGTTGAGGAATGTACTGAGGTCACCGTGAGGTGAGAGTGTACCATTGCAAAGGTTATCAGACAATGAGAGAGTGACCACATACCCTCAAGCTCGAGGAAGAAAGAGATCCACCCGGTGACAACGTGATCATTCAAAAGTGACATGGCGAGGGATGGGACTGTCGGGAATACGGTTCCAAACCCAAATCATGTAGGAGATCGCCTTGAAAGGTAAACGAGGAGGAAGACCAGAAGCAGAGAGAAGAGTGTGGCTACCATCAGCAAGTGTGGGATCCAACCGCTCGGACACTATATGATGCTTGGGTGTAGAAGGAGAGGGGGGATCCAAACACACCAGATTAGAGATAAGGAATCAAGAAGCCGGTCCCATGAAGTTGTGGCCTTGATTAGAGCAAAAAGTGTAGAGGCAGTGGCCACAATCAAGTTGGCCTAAGGCAGCCAGGACTTTATGAGAGAGAAAAAGCTATACTTATGGAAAAAATAACACAGACCCAACAAAATAGCCTTCTTTGAGTTTGATGCAGCAAATGGTGGTTGGTTTGATGCACATGTGAGTCTGTTAGAGCAGGTTATAGGATTAAGGATCCAAATCAATAGGTACAAGTGCCTGTGTGACATGATTACCTCTTATTTCATGTGAGACTCGCTAGTCAAGCCTCATCCTTGATATGTGAGGGTGAAGTTTTCCTATGTTTGTAAAAGTCCCGGCACTGACCACAATTGCATACGAGCAAGAAAGCGATGCTAGTTTGTTGGAGAACCTAGTCTATAGAATAGAAAGTTGCAGATCTCAACAAGGTCTGTTAACGCAAAAGTTAAAGTATGTCACACAACAATAAGAGACAGGGTAGTGTCCTCAAAGATGGGATGAGCATGGGCCGGCGGTTGACGAAGATGCTTGAGACAAGGAGAGGAGGCCGTAGCTGTGTAAAGAGGTGAGCACATGCATGTCTTAGTATTAACTACAGATCACTGCAGACCGTCACAACCGCATGCACTGCACACCTAAAAACATGCCCCTTGGCCGAGCGTGTTGCATTCATGTAGCCAACCATATGGAGCTAAGAGAGAAGAACAGAAGATGAAATGATTTTTTTGATAAATTCTAAACGTCCCTCACCCTTGCTCATTCCACACACTTTCACAATGCCTGCCTCCACGACTTTGCACACAAAGTGGTGCTCAGCTCATGTGTTCTTTGTGCGTGGATGCAACACACCGTGATCAGCAGTGATGCCTCAAGGAATGGAGCTATTGCAATACAGTGCTGGAGCCCCTACTGTCAACCCAAGTCTGTATAACAACTGATGCAGCCATCTCGCTTCACAAGCCGCCTCTCTCAATGCCATGTACTCAGCCTCTACCTCACTCAGGCCACACATGACTGTTTTTCACTCCGCCACAACAAAGTGGTACCCCACCACCAAAAGATGTACCCCCCTCAAATTTCCGCATTGTTGTCCCACGCATAGATGCTGTCATATTATAGGGGAGAAGACAAGATCCATAGATGCAGTTTTTAACACATAGGGTAAGGCTTTCTGATGCGCAGTCCGGGATTGTTGGCTGAATGAGGCCAGACTGTTCACTGGGCAAGAAAACTCAGGTTGCGTGGTGGATGAGAGGTATGTGAGACTGCTTCTGATCTGCCTGTACAGAGTGGGATCTGTGTCTGGTCTGTAGTCAGTGGTCTCTGCATCAAGAGAGTTTCCGTCAACATCTGGACTCATTGGTGAGTGTTGTTTGGGGAGATGTTCCACTAGGTGACAGAGTCGTATCATGAGCAACGTACCTGCTCTAGTGTGCATTCAGTGTGCATGCAACCCTGTTGTGTGTCGTGGTCATGTCAAGAGATGTATGTGCTTCTCCAAGGCCAATCATGGGACATTTTGCATTGCACAGTGCCTTGATAAGAGAGGATGACGGAATCAGTTAGTCATGAACATACACTAACATGGCAATTGGACTGTCATTTTTCCATCGAATGAACAACGATGGATTTTGACAGACTTTGCAAGAAACCTCCACATTCCGAAGTATGGGAAATACTATTTTCTAGCACCTTGGACCCATTATAGACTACACACTACCTTCAAAAGAATCACACTCTGTCTGTGTGCCGATTAAGCCTGGTGGGCTATGCCACATACAGTTCCTCGTCAAGTAGTTTATTCTGAAAGGTGTTCTTCACGTCCATTTGATGTAATTCTCTGTCGTTATGTGCAGTCACTACCAGCAGGACACGCCAAGAGATGTATTTTCAGAGTGGAGCATAGGTGTCAATGAAGTCTCTCCTTGGTACCTAGTGATATCCCTTGGAAACAAATGGAGCCTTGCACTTTTCTCGTAGATGAAGGAGGTTCCATTTGGCCTGAAAGGCCCACTTTACATCTATGGCTTTGCTTTCAGGAGGAACGGGTACAGATTTGTGAACTCCATGCTCAAGGAGAGCATTCAGCTCGTCCACCATGGCCTTTTTTCCACTTGATCACATCTAGATGCCCCCTAGCCTCCTTGACTATGAGAGTATCAAGAAGAGTAGACTCAGGCTTTGCAAATGCAAGTGTATGGTAGAGCTTTCTATAGTTTACTCAAGCTACAGTCTGTTGCAACCGACGCATGAACTTGGTTGGCCAGTGATGTTGTGTGCTGAGATCCCATGAGGGAGAGATGATGAGATGTCTATACTAGTGCTGGCAAGATCTGCCGTTGTGAACCGTGGAGCACTTTGTGTGACGGTTGCCCGCTGAGTCCTTAGGATGAACCTCCCACACGCGACCTCTTGGTGTGTGGGTCAACCTTGAGATGTCACACGTCCCTCTCCTAGCAGCAAGGTTGCTACTAGTGTCTGAAATTCAACAATACAACTCTCCTAGCGATTTTTGAACCAAGGTGCGTTGCGGCAGACTTGTAGGATCGTGTAGACATGTGCAAGAAAACACCTGGAATACAAGGAGATTTGGGAAATCAATGAATCATTATAATTGATACATCAGTACAAGACAACATGCAAAGTCCTTGGGTAAGATTGGCATGCCTAGAACCACCTCTAGGCTTCATTATCTGCCATCCCTTATGAGCCAGCCGAGAGCCCCTCGATGCTCCGAAGCCCTCTATCAAGGTGCAATGGTGTACATAACACATGAATCCCATAGTGTGCATTGTGAAATTTCCAACGCACCAAATACTGTCTCAATCCGTGGAGAAATGGATGAGAGGTGACTGCTTACCAACTCCATGTGTGACTGCAGCTTGCAGCACCGCCAGCAGGATCATGGCCGTTCGAAGTGCCCTTGCTAGCGAATACCCCTCCAGCCGCCATCCTAAAGCACCTTGTGAAGTCCATCCAATGGATCTTCAGCTGCAGTGGACAAGAAAGTCGCTCCATCGTACTCGGGGGCGGACTGGTATGTGTCTTGTTTTCTATAGGTGTGCCTCCCATCTTTGCACGGCGGTATCTTTCTCGTCCCCACACTAAATGGCCCGCTTCTTGGATCAAATTTGCACGATTTTCACTGAAAATACAATGGGCACATCAAAACATGAGTGTAAGGTCAGCATGATGACATAAGAACTACTTTGACCGGCGGCTCCCACAACATCACCCCCACCTCCAAGGACGCACCGTCTAGATGCACTCCTAGTACGCTTGGAAGGCCATGTTATCGCCCACCATCACTGCCCCTGTCAAAATCAGCTTTGGGGATCCATCAAGTGTGCTCAGGCCCATAGCCAAGCCATTACAGCAGGTATTGCCACTCGTCGCACCAAAGGTGCCCGAGGATCTTCTCCACAGTGGTCAGACGTCCTCCTTTTACTTTGACCATGCAGGTGGTGGTGAGGCCCACACGTGTCTTTTGTGCATCATCGACGGCTGTCGCGTTCAAAGCAAGTCACGAGCTTGTTTTCTGGTGCCCATTTGGTGCTCTTACATGCTCTCCATTGGACTCCCTCACTCTCTCCCATTTACACCCCCCACACGAATACCTCATAATACAATGTGGCGTTAGATTAATGGCATGAGCTCCTCCATGTCTTGACAAGGTGGTTGACTTTGCATTGACTGGCTAAGTTTTCAGGTGAGGGTTCCATGCAGCCTAATCCACACAGCAGGATGGCATGTTTGTACAAGCCTAGGCATTGAGGGCGTGCATGAATCACACCCTCACTGTGCTTATCTGGCCAATTAAGGGTTTCTTGATATGTGCTCTTTAAGCAGGCTCAGCATACGAGGGAGTTTGCAGAGTGAGTGGTACGTGGTTGACTCCAACACTTGTCCTACAGCTACTTCGTTGCTGGTGAGACACACCTGGCGCATTCCGACGTCTAGATCGGCGCGTGTATTGTTGGCGGGGGTGGCATGTCAGCCAAGGGGAGTGTTGTTGTGTTGTTGTGGTTTGTCAGTGATGCTCCATTGATGGTGGATGATTGCATCTGACATGAGGTGCTTTTTTGTTGTGGTCGAGGCCCGGGCACTCTGAAGTCTGTGCGGGTGTTGCGAGAAACCCACAGATGCTTGGTTATGATGTCCGTCAATGGTTGCATCTTGGTGGTCAAGACCTGGGCACTTGAGGAGACCCCGTGTTTTGGTCCAAGCTTTCGACAGTTGAACATCTGTTCCCGATGTGTGGATGCCGATGGTTCATGTTTTGTGGATTGCCTACCTTTTCTTGATGGGTTGAGACCCAAGCATCTGGATACATGTTCCGGTGCTTCAAGAAGACCTCTTGTGCATTCTTTTATGCCCTTTGGTTTTTGTGATCCCCAACCGCTTACGTGGACTTAGTAGGGGTGATGGGGCCTAGTGGGCTAGCGACGTGGGCACCTACAGGGAAGCATTGTAGGCCTATCCTAAAAATCCCCTTGTGCTTGAACACGCTCTAGTCAGATTTAGCCCTGTCCGTCTGGCCGTCCCTACCGAAGCACGTCAGTCTTGGATGGACTTGCATGCCCTTATCGTCTTTTCACAGAGACCACACGTTAGGGTTTCAAAGCCTGGAGCCCTCACCTCATTCACAGGTTCGGGTTCACAGTCTACTGCTTTTTCCTCCCGCTGCTGACTGATATCGACATGAGTGAGACGCAAACAAAGAAGACCTTGGGGAGGCTTCTGCTTTCCCAACCTGGATACAGAAAAGAAACCTGTTGCACAGCTTTCATGTCGTCTCCATGCAAAGGGTTGTGGAGAGGGATTCGTCTGCCGTTGGCACCACCTCGACATTCCCCACCAGCAATCCTCGTGTTGTGTGGACAGCCGACCACAGTCGCATTCCTAGGACAGCACGATGTAGATTTCTTAGACGTTTTGGACGTTCACACGTTTTTCGAGACGTCGAAGGAATCTATATCCTGCCATGTTGCTGTGGGGACAGGTGGGCCCACAGTTGGGCGTTCCTAGGGCGGGCCATCCAGACCTTCCATTCTGACCTCACAGTCCCCTGACGTGACTTCCGGCAACTGTTCTGTCATCTTGTGCAGTCGCTCAGGACCCGCTGGCCTCTTCTCCTCCCCGCTCTCCCGAGCGCTGTGCTGCGTTGACTGTGGCTCCCGCAGGCCCACATGTGGCGCCTGCTGCATCAGCAGCTGCGACATGCTCCTCATGCCCTTTCCGCCCGCGACGGCTTGATGCGCCCTGCTGCTGCTGCTGNTTGTGTGGACAGCCGACCACAGTCGCATTCCTAGGACAGCACGATGTAGATTTCTTAGACGTTTTGGACGTTCACACGTTTTTCGAGACGTCTAAGGAATCTATATCCTGCCATGTTGCTGTGGGGACAGGTGGGCCCACAGTTGGGCGTTCCTAGGGCGGGCCATCCAGACCTTCCATTCTGACCTCACAGTCCCCTGACGTGACTTCCGGCAACTGTTCTGTCATCTTGTGCAGTCGCTCAGGACCCGCTGGCCTCTTCTCCTCCCCGCTCTCCCGAGCGCTGTGCTGCGTTGACTGTGGCTCCCGCAGGCCCACATGTGGCGCCTGCTGCATCAGCAGCTGCGACATGCTCCTCATGCCCTTTCCGCCCGCGACGGCTTGATGCGCCCTGCTGCTGCTGCTGCTGCTGCTCCCACCACGCGGCGGCGCCGGCTCCCTCCAAGGCGGCCAGCTCCCCTGCGAAATACGGCGCTCGCACTCGGCCGGGCTCATCCCCTGGATGAGTAGGAGGTGCGTCTCCTGGAGGTGCGCGCACCTGTCCCGTCCGATGCGGCCGAGGACCAGCTGTGCGGACTCCGAGGCAGCCGCCGCCATGCCGTGCGTGGCCCACATGCCCAGATGCCAAGACCTTCCATGCAACCCTATCGATGCTCTCCATTGACACCTGTCCATCTTCACTCCTGTGACCTGCCTCCCTTGCGTGGACGGCGAGCGCGCCGACACTGTGCTCCCGGCACCGGGATCGGGCAGAGGGTGCGTGAGTGCGCCCTCGTCCTCCATCCCACTCGCAGCTCTTGCCACGTTTCCTGTTGCCAGGTCCATTCGGCCACGCCCTCCGTCCTGCCCGTTCTGTTGGCTCCGCATCGCTTCATCCACAAACCTGCCCTGCTCCTGCCGACCCCTCCCTACCACCTCGCTCGCGCCACCCACCACCGCACGCCTTGCTCTCTCCCTCAACCCCTCTCCCCCTCCCCTGCCGCATTCCTCCTGGCTGACCCCTCCCTCGTCGCAATCCGACTCCACCAATGTGCCAGACAGCCCACCAACACCATCACCCGGCTCTCCGAGTCGCCTGCCGTACGTCACTGCTCTGGAAAGTGGGGCAGGAGAGGGGCCCACAGGGTGGGGGCTCCGCATGGATAACACGGTAGTGCAACCTGCCTCGTGGCCATACCCATGCCACTGCCCTCCAAAGCCTTCAAACGCAGTGGGGATCAGTGAAGCTTCTGGTTGTCCTCCGCCTCTGGCGCTCCGTGCTTCCCCATCCCCCCCGCTTCCTCCTCCTCCTCCTCCTCCTCCTCCTCCTCCTCCTCC
>SZWC01010279.1:45116-65462 GCA_023375785.1 Penium margaritaceum
TTCTTTTAAGGAGTTTGTGATAATTGGGTGGGAAATTGTGACATCAGCATGTCGACGCATCCATGCGACGTCGACATGCTATCTTTTGACAAACAAAAGGGGTATATTGCTTATTTTCTATGCTAGGATTTTTTCGTCCTTGCACAAGTGGCGAGTCAGGCTTATTGTTCTGGCGGAGGGGCGAATGAGGCTTATCGTGCTGGCGGAGGGGCGGATCAGGCTTATCGCTCCGACGGAGGGGCGGATGAGGCTTATCGCTCCAACGGAGGGGCAAATGGGGCTTATCGTTCCGACGGAGGGGCGGATGAGGCTTATCGCTCCGACGGAGGGGCGGATGAGGGTCAAGGGTGACAAAACAGGGGGTAATCAGCATTTTCACCGTTTTCTGATTGGCTGGTTAGCTGAGTAACAACTTCTACACTAGTGGGGGGGAGCTAGAACTTGGAGGGGTCTCCCATTGTTGCTCATTCTTCATTCCTAACCAGTTACTTTCAGTTTTCAGCTACTTTCTGGCGCTAACTCTGGCGCGCGCGTTTCTGAGTAACAAACCCAGAACTTCCAGACTTAGACTCTAGAGCAGCAGACTCAGGGGGCAGCTGACTTAAGCAACGAGCGTGGAAGCCCGCACGCCGCATCAACAATGCTGCTGCCCCAACCTGCTGCCTAGGCTTTCCATTTTGGTATCAGAGCCAGAGCGTAACAGCAGCAGCAGAAGACTGGCGAACAGGTGCTAGACAACGCTGGCGGACCCCCATACGCGCCAGTGTAGGGGAAATGCTACTGGATTTTTCCCGGCAGCATTGACCCGCCTGGTGGGGGCGTCAGATTTTTTCCCACGGCCACTAGGCCGGGGGAAATGCTGCCAAATTTTTTTCGGCAACACTGACCCCCACGCGTGATGTGAGGAGGTAAGCGGCAGGCGGCGTCTGACGTCTGCGAGCGACGGCGCAAGCGGCAACGTCACCCAAGTGCAGTGACGAGCATCACCAGCAGCTATAGGCAAAAGCAGCAGCTCGTAGCAGCCTGCAGCAGCAGCAGCTCGCAGCAGTAGCAGCAACAACACGTAGTAGCAGCAGTAGCGTGCAACAACAGCTCGCAGCAGTAGCGTGCAACAACAGCTCGCAGCAGCAGCCCGCAGCAGCAGTAGGCAGCAGCTGCAGCATGCAACAGTTGTAGCAGTGTGCAGCAGCAGCAGCGAGCTGCAACAGATGCTACAGCGAGCTGCAGCAACAGCCAGCTGTAGTAGCAACAGCAGGAGCAAGAACCAACTGGCAGCCGCCAGCCATGGCTGCTGCTGCTCGCTGCTCGCAGCAAGCGAGTAGCGTGCAGCACCTCGCTGCTGTCAGCGAGCAACAGCTCGCTGCTGCCAGGCGAGCAGCAGCTCACTGCTCGCAGCAGATAGCGGGCTGCTGCCCGCTGTGACAAGGAAAAAAAAAGCCGAAAAAAGGAGTAACAAAAAATCCCCCACCCTCGCAGCTAGTTGCAGCAGCCAGCCACAGCAGCGAGCAGCTGCTGTAGCACGTAGCAGCTGCTGTAGCACGTAGCAGCTGCACCAGCGCGCAGCAGCAGTAGCGAGCTGCAACAGCCACAGCAGCCGTAGCAGCTTGTAGCAACAGTAGCTGCAGCTGCAACTGTAGCAGCAACAGCAAAAGCAGTAGCAGCAGCAGGAGCAGCTGTCGTAGCAGCAGCAGTAGCAGCAACCGCAGCAGCAGTAGCAGCAGCAACAACAACAACAACAGCAGCAAACAACAGCAGTAGCAGTAGCAACAGCAGCAGTAGCTGCACCAGCAGCTGCAGCAACGGCAGCGGCAGCAGCAACAGTAGCAGCAGCAGCGGCTGCAACAGCATCGGCAGCAACAATAGCAGCGGCAGCCCCATCATCCGCCGCTGCTGAAGTCAGCACCCCTCTGTTGACGTCATTACAGACGTCACTGCTGACGTCATTAGCAAAAAGAAAAGGGGGGGGAAGGGAAAGGGTGAAGGCCAACAGAGTGGGTAGAATCTTCACCGTCCCAACCTCCTGCTAACATCATCAACACAAATACAACACAACAAAAAAAAGGGACACTAAGTCATGGCTGGTAGTCCCGACGAGGAGGGGTCGTCCTCTGCTGGGGGGATCCCTACTCCTCCTTTCTTGCAGCAATGGTTGCAGCAGCAGCAGCAGCAGCAACACCCGCCGCCGCTGCAGCAGGAGTAGCCGCTGCCACCGCAACAGCAGCAGCCGCCACCACCACCGCAGGAGCAGCAGCCGTCGCCCCTACAGCAGCAACAGTAGCAGCCATTGCCGCTACAGCAGCAGCAGCCGCCGCCCCTGCAGTAGCAGCAGCCGCCGCCCTTGTAGCAGTAGCAGTAGCAGCCAGTGCCGTTGCAGCAGCCGCCGCTGCAGTAGCCACCGCCCCTACAACAGCAGCAGCAGTTGCCACAGCTGTGCAGCAGCAGCAGCCGCCGCCCTTGCAACAGTAGCAGCAGCATCCCACTGGTAACGTTGGCGGCAACCCTGACCCTCTCGCTGCTCTTCAGCAATAGCTCGCCGCCTTGACGTAGCAGCTTGCAGCGCTACAACCGGTCGCCGCCAAAACCGCCACCAGTACGCTGCTGCTTTTTATCCATCTATGGCACGCTAGCCCCGTTGTGTCCGCTCCCACGTACTACCTGGCACAGCAGCAGACTCAGCGCCAACGGCAGACAGTGACCTCCGTCCTTGGCCCCACTCTGGGTGCCGGCCGCAGGCAGAAGGACTTTGAGATACCGCCGCCGCCGCTTCAGGTCGGCGAGCAGTTCCGGAGCTGGAAGCTCAGCTTCCGGATCTGGGCGCAGGGTGTGGGCCTACTACACTCTCCCTTATGACTCCACCCACGCCGATCAGCTGTATGACGCTGATCGCGCCGTCCGTGCCCTTGTCCCAGTCGCCCCCCCAGCCTCCCGCCTTGCCCTGGAACCCTTCCTCGGCGAGTTCACCGCTGGCGACATCCCAGACCCTGCAGCTGCATGGCACGTCCTCACCAAGCCCCATCGCCTGTCCAACGACGCTGAGATCAGCCGTCTTCTCCGGGAGTTCAACTCCCTGCACATGGGGGAGACCGAGACAGTCACTGCCTACTGGTAGCAGGCGGAGGACATCCTCCGTCGACTCGGCAAATCTGCTCCGCCCCCCTCTGTCCGCACTCTTCACCATCAAGCGCGGCGCCACCAGCGAGTATGCAATCCTCTTCGTCCACTACCCCCAAGACGTCCTCTCCACCATGGCGGCCCAGGGCACCCTCATGCCCTGGGCATACGAGCTCTTCCTCCGCATTGAGGAAGCTTTCCAGGAGTCCCAGCTCCATCGCACGGAGGCGCTTGCATCCCCCGCCGTCGCCTCCCCTGCCGTTTCCTCCGTGGTCGTCGCCTCCCCCGCCACAGCTACCTCATCATCTTTGGGGAAGAAGAAGAAGAGCCGCAACAAGAAAGGCAAGGGTCCGCCGCAGCAGCAGCAACAACAGTCGTCGACCAGGTCCAGCGGTGGTGGCTCGGTGTGCCACAACTGTGGCCAGCCCGGGCACGGGTGGTACACGTGCCCTCTCTCGACGGACGAGGTGCGCGTCATCGCCACCATGCGACGCCAGCAGGAGCACCGCCTCACCTCTGCCGCCGCCGCTGCTGCTGGGTCTGCCACTCGGACAGCTCCGCCTGTCCCGCAGACACCCGCGCCGCAGCATTACTACCCGCAGCAGTACGACCCTTAGCCGTCAGCACCTCTGCTTCCTTTGCTGGCTCAGCCCTCCTACTATCCGGGCTCCGGCGCCGTCACTCCGCACTCCGTCTACACTCCTGGGCCGTCCTCCTGTGAGCGTCAGTTGGAGCAGTTCATCGCGCTCCAGCTTGGTCTGCCTCGCCCTCCTCCCCAGGGAAGTGCAATTTGTGTCACCTCCTCCCCTCCGGCCCATCCTTGTATGACTGACACTGAGCTGTGGTCGTGTCCCATTTCCTCGTCTGTCTCATCGTCTCTCGTGTTCTCCTCCACCCCACTCCTTGACGACGTTGCGTGGCTTGACGATTGGCAATCTCGTTTTGCGCCTTCTTCCACCGCGTCCGTGTCCCTCGCTTGCTGCCATGTGACCGTGAGTGATCTGGTGACCCCTATCCAGGACCCTGTTGAGACCTGGATCATCGACTCCGGGGCCACGCATCACATGACGGCCTATCGCGAGGCCTTCAGTATGCTCGGTCCTGTCGGCGATGTCTCTGGTGTCCGGACGGGTTCCGGACAGGTGCTGCCTGTCCGTGGTATTGGCGTCGTTCGTTTCCGTGGTCTGGCCTGTGACGTTTTTTTTACAGATGTTCTCTTCATCCCTTGTATCGAGCTCAGCCTCCTGTCTGTGACTGCCCTTGACTGCATGAGCATGGACGTTGTACACTCGCGTGGTGTCAGCACTGTGTCGTTGCGTCCGTCTGGTCTTGTCGTACTACACGCCACCGCCCGTTGCAACCTGTGGCACGTTCCCCGCCTCTCCTCTTCCCCTCTAGTCTCCTCCCCGTCGGCCGCCACAGGTCATGTGTTTGTCACCAGCACGCTTTCTCCTCAGCACACCCGCCTTTTGCACCGCCGCCTTTGCCACGTCCACTCTGTCGCCGTGGAAAGCATGCTCCGCACTCAGCCGGCCAAGGGCCTTGACCCGGAGACATTCCCTCTCCCGTGCCCCACTGTGTGCATAGACTGCGCTCACGGGAAGATGATACCCCCTCTCTTCCTCCCGTGCGTCCGCCCCTTTTGACCTTGTCCAATCGGACGTCATGGGCCCTCTCCCCACCGAGTCTGTCGGTGAACATGGCCGCTATGTCCTCACTCTTACGAACGACTACTCTCGCTACCATTGGGTCTTCTGCCTTCGGCAGAAGAGCGATGTCGCCCGAACCATTCAGGACTGGCTTGTCCTCGCGGAGGGCGAGTGTGACCGCCCCCTTCGCCGCTTTTGCTCCGATCGCAGTGGCGAGTACCTAGGTGAGGCCACGACCTTTCTCGCCTTTCGCGGGATCCACCATGAGACGTCTGCACCCTACACACCCACCCAGAACGGCGTCTCCGAGTAGTGGAACCGTACCATGGCCGACGTCGTTCGCACCATGCAGGTCAAGTCCGGTCTCTCCGATGGCTTCTATTTTGAAGCCATGGCCTACATGACCTAGGTGTGGAACCTGGTCCCCCACGGTCCCGTTCCCCGCTAGTCCACGCCCTACCAGCACTGGTGCAGTCGGCGCGCTGACCTCCACCCGACTCGCGTCTGGGGCTACGTAGCCGTTGTGTGGTTGCCCGCCCAACAATAGGGCGGCAAGCTCGTCCCCCGCGGACGCCCCTACACCTTCCTCGCTGTGTCTTGTCAGTCTAAGGCCTGGCGCTTCTGGGACCCATCCTGACACTACATCGTCGAGTCCCGCGATGCCCTCTTCTTTGAGGACCTGTTTCCCCGTGACCTCATCCGCTCCGGCTCGTTCGTGTCCTTCCCGTCGCGTGGGGGAGTGGTGAGTCCGTTCTCCGTCCTGTCGCTTCCGGGTGACACATCACTCCGTCCCTGTGAGCCGGTAGCCCCTGTTGCGTCTGCTGGCCCCCCCGGGCCAAGAGTCCCAGCCACGTCCACTAGCCCTTCCCAGCTAGCTACCCCCATCGTGTTTGCTGGCCCCTCCGGACCAGCTGCCCCAGTCGCGTCCGCTGGCCCCTCCGGGCCAGCAGCACCTGTCGTGTCTGCTGGCCCCTCCGGGCCAGCAGCACCTGTCGTATCCTCTGGCCCCTCCGGGCCGGTAGCCCCAATCGCTTCCGATGGCCCCTCTGGGCCGACAGTCCCAGTCGCGTCTGCTGGCCCTTCTGGGCCCGTAGCTCCTGTCGCATCCACTGGCCCCTCCGGGCCAGCAGCCCCAGTTGCGTCCGCTCGCCCCTCTGGGCCGGCAGCCCCTGTCGCGTCCGCAGGCCACTCTGGCCCAGCAACCTCTGTCATGTCCTCTGGCCCCTTAGGGCTAGCGGCGCCTGTTGCGTCTGGTGGTTCCTCCAGGCCAACTGGCCCCTCCGAGCCAGTAGCGCTTGTCGCATCTGCAGGCTCCTCCGGACCAATAGCCCCGTCCGCCTCCGTCGACCCGTCGGACTCAGGACCATCTTCTGCCTGACCGCGCTACACACGTGGCCCGGGCGGCAGCCTCCGACCTCGGCCGACAGTGAGCGTGCAGACCATCGCTCCACGTCCCGTGGCGCCTCAACCCCTTGTGGCTCCACGTGTCTCCTCCACTCCCACGGTCGTGAGTGGGGACCCTGGCACAAAGGCTCTTGGCCTGACCACTTCCGCCATCGTCGCACACCTTCACCCGGGTTCTGCATTGGGCTACGCCATGCTTCATCATGAGCATCGGCATGCTGTTGGGGCTGCACTCGCCCGCATCTCACCTGGGGTTCGTGATGCACACACCCTCTCTGTCCGGTCCATAGCGCGCCCAGAGGACCCTTCCACCCTACGCGAGGCTCGAGCCTCCCCTGAGGACGCACATTGGGATGCTGCCTGCACCGAGGAGCTCGCTGCTATCCGACATGACCACGTGTATGACCTCGTCGACCTCCCTCCAGGTTAGAAGGCCATAGGTGCCAAGTGGGTCTTTCGGCACAAGTGGAAGCCTGACGAATCCTTGGACAAGTGCAAAGCCCGCCTCACAGCAAAGGGGTTTGCTGAGGTCCCTGGGGTCGACTACGACCAGATCTTCGCCCCAGTCGGTCGGTTCTCCACTAGCCGAGCGTTCTTCAGCCTGGTTGCCCAGCACGGGTAGGAGCTGCATAAGATGGACGTGAGCAACACATTCCTCCATGGCTCACTGGAGGGTGAGGAGCTCTACATGACGCAGCCCCCAGGCTTCAACGACGGCATTGGGAGAGTTTGGCGGCTGTGGAAGGCCCTCTATGGCTCGAAGCAGTCGCCTCGGTGCTGGAACCAAGAGATCAATAGGACGCTTCTCCGTGGTGGCTTCCAGCTCAGCACCAATGACCCCGCTCTATTCGTCAGCCCACGAGGTCAGACCTTCGCCGCGGTTCTGGTCTACGTCGACGATCTCCTCATTGCGGCCGCCATCCAGCGTGTCAAGGACTTGCTGCACGCCACCTACCAGATGAAGGACCTCGGGTCTGCCCGAGTCTTCCTGGGCATGGAGCTTGAGCATGATTGCTCCCAGGGCATCCTGCACTTTCACCAGGCTGCCTATGTGCAGACCCTGTCTACTCGCTTCACCGAGGACTTACCCCTCGTGCCTAGGGCATCTTCACCCATGTCACCCGATGGCCAGGTGAAGCTGAAGAGGCATGACCCAGCTGTTGTGGGGGAGCCAGTTGATGTGACCACGTATCTATGGGTCATTGGGTCACTGATGTTCCTGGCGACGATGACGCCTCCAGACATCGCGTTCATTGTCAACCTCCTAGCCCAGTTCTCTCAGGAGCCGCGTCACCTCCACTTTGAGGCCGCAATCCAAGTGTTGCGCTATGTCGTCTCGACTCCTCGGCGAGGTCTCATGTTCTGCCGTCAGCCGTCCGTCGTCGTAGTGGGCTACACTGAAAGTGACTGGACCGGCAGTCGAGATGGTAAGAGTCGCACGGGCTGGATCTTTCTGATCGGCGGCACAGTTGTGTCCTGGCGCAGTGGAAAACAGGGGTGCATTGCACGCAGCACTGCCGAGGCCGAGTACCTGGCCCTTGGTTCAGGCGCATGTGAGAGTGTGTGGTTGCGTTGTCTGCTGTCCGCGTTGCGTCAGTCTGTCGCATCCATCACCTTGCATTGTGACAATGAGAGTGCCATGGCCATCGCCGACAATGACGGTGTGCATCACACACGAACAAAAAGCATCAATGTTGAGTATCACTATGTGTGTTCGTTATTGCATGACGGCAGCATCAGCATCGTATGGGTTGAGACAGCACGACAGCTAGCTGACTTCCTGACCAAGGCACTGAAGCGGGACGCGTTCTAGAAGGCTGTGAGTTTAGTCGTCGTGCGTCCGTGAGTTGCCCTCTTTGTCTCTGCCCGTGTCTATGCGTACCTTGGGGGAGTCTGGATGTTGACCGTTTCTCTGCCCACCCATGTACACTACGCCTGTGAGTCATGGGGGAGTGTTGGTTTTTGCGCATCCCTCATTGTGCTGTATTGTGTCCTTCCGGCTTGTGTACATCGGTGTGCAGATGACTGGCGGCAAGACTCGACGCTGATGGAGCGTCATCCGGTGGAGCCGACGCACGCTGAGGTCTACTCGCGGTTCGCTAGAGCCTCCTCTCTCCGGCGACGTGCTCAGCTCCATTGGCAGACCTCCTCGGCGGTCATGCTGCCGGCGGTCACTACCACTGTAATTGTTGTCTGCATGCGTCCAGAGTGTCCCGTCGCGTCTGCGTCATCATGCCTTGCCTAGGATCCTTGCTACATGCTGTATGACCCTGTTCGGCATCATGGACTACCGTAGGCGCTGCCTGGGTTCGGGCAGCCATAACTCTCTGCTACTGTTATTCTAGCTGATTCTGACCGCCTGACTGTGTTCACAGTGTCGGTATTATGGTATGATCCAGTTTTCAGGCAAAATGGACGACGCCAGGGTTTTGGGGTGTCGGGCGTCTGGCAGGGCTCGCCGAGAAAACCCTGCCTTCCAGAAAACAGGTCCACAGTTATCTTCTGATTGGCTCGTTAGCTTAGTAACAACTTCTACACTAGTGGGGGGGAGCTAGAACTTGGAGGGGTCTCCCATTGTTGCTCATTCTTCATTCCTAACCAGTTACTTTCAGTTTTCAGCTGTTTTGTGGCACTAACTCTGGCGTGCGCATTTCTGGGTAACAAACCCAGAGCTTCCAGACTTAGACTCTAGAGCAGCAGACTGAGGGGGTAGCTGACTTAAGCATTGAGCGTGAAAGCCCGCACGCTACATCAACAACGCTGCTGCCCCAACCTGCTGCCTAGGCTTTCCAATTCACCATACCTATAAAAAGTTAGAACAGCCTGTCAAGGAATATGTAAGTAATTGTTTTGACCCAGCAAGCATTATCATTGGAAAATCCATGAGATGTTATAGTGTCATGTACACATCGCCAATTCTATGGAGGTAAGCATAAGTTTTAGCTTTTTCATAGGAAAATCTTAGCTAAATTCTAATACTATATTGATGTATGTGAATGGCTAATCATTTTCTTACTGTATTGTACATGCATAAGGACGGAGTAGTAATGTACCCATCATTTCGCCAAATAAAGCAGTGGTGTCCATAGTCAAAAACGAATCGAGGACGGTGTCTAATCTCGAAACTGATATGTCGTCAGTGTCCATAGCCGGAAAAGAAATGACAACGGTGCACATCGTCAAAACCGACATGACAGATGTGCCCCCGGTTATTGCTCATCATGGGCACGCTTGACATATGTTTCATACTTCTAATAGATTTGGAGTTTATTTAAACGTAGAGTATGGCACGACTTTGTATTGCATTGTCGGCGGACGTACGCGTGATATGAAAAGCGATTGAGTTGGTTTGGTAGGGCTCCGATACCTTGTTCAAGGGGGTTTTACATATGATATCGCAAGGATTCGGCTTGTATGTACGAGCTGCCCACCGTATGGCTGATTGCGTCATCTTACTGTGTTGACGGATGGTTCGGCGTAGTTTACTGCATCGCAAATAGGTTTTGGTGGAACGCGTCCTAGTCTTTGCGCAGATTCCTTTCTGAATTTGACAGCCTGTCGCGTTACATGTTCCGTCAATTTCCCGCGTCGCAATGTACATCCCATGATGGAGGTGTACCATGCGCTTCCCTCCGCTGTTGCCAAACCTAAGCTTGGATTTTTTTTCCTGTCCCAAGGTTGCGCGTCGTGGGCGGTTCTCGGTTTGCTAGCCATTGCGTTGCAACTCTTCGTCCATGATGTTGCACACCCTCACAAAGGCCTCATGCAACGCGCATGGGAGACGAATGTGGGCACGAAAGTTATTTAGAGCCATGTTTTCTGCACAAGATGCCCATGTTGTCTCGCGATGGCGGGGAACACGCACCAAAGACAAGGCGGAGGTGTCACGTCTTCGTGGTTCCCACCCGATGATTGGGACGACGACGTGACAGGCGAGCCTTGCTTAACGCAACAGACTCCTCCTCACGAGGACGATGATGCAGCCCGCACAGCAGTGGACGGTGCCCCAAGCCAGGAAAGTGAGAAACCGCTGCGGATGTCGCATGTAGGTGGTCATGTGCACTCCACAAAGGGCCTACTCGTCGGGTCTGATAATGAGGCAAGGGCTGCCGACTCCATGGCGAAGGCTACATCCCCCAACATCGCCAAGCGGGCACCCGACCCTGCATCCCCAAAGAGGCAAAGGGCCTCGGTTGATTTCCCGGGTGGCTCATCCTTTGAGACTATGGCAGCATGCAAGGCAGACGTGGAAGAGTGTGCGGTGCTCAACCGCATGTTACTGTGGTGGTTGAAGGGCGACTGCACGCGTTTCATGGCGCAGCACAAGCAGTACATCAACAAGATGTACCCGTGGATCGTGCGTGCGGCGTACAGCAAGAGGTCTGGTGCCTTCAACATCACGTCCTTCACAGATGGCCACCTTTGTGACCTAGAAGTCCCCAAGGGTGACCTAGTGCGCTCCGCGAGATGGGTGGTCCGGCACATAGAAAGCACCCTCATGAAGGACCCGTCGGCATCAGCAAAGACGCTACAAGCAGTCGTAATAAAGGTCGACAACTCCAAGGTACCCTACACCTTGTACTGCGCCAAGAAGTTTTGCCTAAAGAAGATGTATGAGAAGAAGTCCGATTCGTGGAGCATGTTCCCTGGATGCGTGGATGAGGTATGTCAGACTTGTGTTATATTCATTAATGTGCTTCTTTTGTGTACGCCTTAGTTACGTTTTCTAGTTTTGGTCTAATCGTGTCCTCCATGCTATTTCATGCAGCTATTGAGGGTGGACCCGCTGGCCATCGCAAAGGCTGAGAAGGACCGACAAACTGGCGCGTTTGACCAGGTTTTCATCGTACCCAAAGCTTGCCGCATAGGTTTTTTGTACACTCGGTGAGTGATCGTCATGGATGGTACCCACCTCAACAATGGGTACAAGCAGGTGCTATTGATCATGCAGTTGTTCGATGCCAATGACAATGCCATGCCAGTGGCCTATGCTCTGGTGTCTGGAGAGAACGAGCGGACCTGAACGTGGTTCTGCGAGGTTGTGGCAGCAGCCTACCGGATTGCTGCACAGGTTGGAACCACGGTCATCTCAGACTGTGAGAAAGGCTTGGCGAACGTCGTGGAGGTCAAATTACCGGGTGTGACACACACCTACTGCACCCAGCACCTTATGCGAAACATGCAGTCCCGTTGCCAGGGCAAGTCGGGCTCTCTATTCTGGAACCTCGCCCACGTGACAACGCAAGGAGATTAGGAAGCCTGTCCGGCAAAGATGCAACGTACAGATGCAAGGGTTGTGGAGCACTTGATGGGTGGTAATGGCGAGCCCGACATCCCCAAGGAGCACTGGAGCAGGCTTCATTGCCCTGTGCCTCGCGGAGGGCACACCACCAGCAATGCCATGGAATCCCTC
Source organism: Penium margaritaceum (assembly GCA_023375785.1). Classification (NCBI taxonomy): domain Eukaryota; kingdom Viridiplantae; phylum Streptophyta; class Zygnematophyceae; order Desmidiales; family Peniaceae; genus Penium; species Penium margaritaceum. Next base: position 56,694 of record SZWC01010279.1, read on the forward strand.
AATGGCAAGCTCGTGGAGCTGCAGAAAATATACCTCTACTTCTGTTTTGTGAACCTTCACTTTTTTGTGCTAAGGTTGTGGCACATCCGCCGCAAGATGGTGCATGACGTCGAAGGCAGCGTCGCGCCCGTGCTATACCTGAAGGTGAAGATGACCTGCGACAGCAGTCGTGAGTACAGTTTGGACTTGGATGAGGACGAGGCTGGACCCTGGACGAGCAGTACTATAGTGCACCCAAACGGCACCCCACGCGACATTAACATCAGCACACAGATCACAAGTGGCCCCGGATTGCACTCCTGCAATAGACTAGTTTTTTGTAGGGGTAACTCAACATCTGTTGGAGTTGTACCACTCAATGGGTGTTAATATGTGTTGTTCATAATACCTTTCTGTTAACGTTGTCCAATGCCCTTTATAGTAGAAATCTATGTGAAGCAAAAACAAAACATGTGTACATATTGACTTCAATTGCATTAATTTCATTCCCTTTCAATGACTTGTCTCTTCTGTTTGAGCACTTGCACAAGGTGCCTCAAACATGTCCACATGTGACCAAGTTGACTTTGCCTTGATGTTCCTCATGGGAGTTGGTGCAACACAAGTGTGTCTAAAACTGCATTCCTACTTGTGGCAGCCAACAAATACAAGATATGTAGGCATGTACCATTGTATAGTGACATACACCGGCACATGTCCAATGGATTCCTATGCAAGTGCAGCAGAGTCAGCGGACACGCACGAGGAACAAGATTTCTACGGAGGAGGTGACGAAGAAGAAGACAAAGTTGACTCGCATGATGCCGATGAGGAAGTTTTCTTTGATGCAATAACCTGTCAGGAATGGCAGGGACGTGGTTGTGAGGTGTGTCAGTGGCTCTGGTTGTGCAGTGTCCTGGGTCCAAAGTGGTTGGATCCATAGTGGTTTGGGTAGTAGTACTTCTTCCTGTATGTATGGAGACAGTAATGCCCATACTCGTCCCTGAAATAATTTTTCAATGCCCATAGTTGTTCCTCGAATCATACTCCAATGCATATACATGTCATTGAAATCATACTACAATGCCCATACCTAGAACTTCACCAATGACTTCATGCACATACTTGTCAAATCAATATTACTATGTTGCCCATTCTTTTCAGTTAAATAATTGTGGAGTACCCATAGTTGTGAATGTAATAATGGTCAAATGCCCATACTTGTCAGTGACAGAACACTTGGATGCCCACATGTGTCACTCAATTAACACTCGCTTGCCCATCATTGTCCATGAATTCATACTCGAAGGGCCATACTTGTCACGTGCATAGTACTCAGATGTGCACATTTATCACTAAATCAATACTTGTATGCCCATCATTGTCGATGAAATAATACTCGAAAGCCCATACTTGTCACTGTCATAATCACCGAATGCCCACTACGGACTCGATGGCTCGATCCATGTCCACGGCTCCCATGGCTGAAGACAGTTGGGCGGCCTACTACATGGTATGGGCACTCCAAAGTTCCAAGCCATGTGTTCCAGAGTCACAGGAGGTAGGGCCCATGATGGCCCTACAAATCCCAACTCTCTTTTGCGTGTAACATACCGGTCCCAATGCTCCTTCAATGCGACCCATGCCCGATGAGCCGCCACAGGGTCTCCTCCGGCACAGGAGTATCCCATCCATGATGTGCCGGGCCATTTGGATGGACACCGTTGATCATGTTGATCCAACGTGTTAGTCAAAGTTCGACAGTAGGTGTAAACTTATTGCAGAAAAGTGACGGAGAAGCATCTTAAATCCACACGATAGTACCTGTTTGCAGTGCAAACCGGTGCAAAAAATGATTCAGCAATTGAACCTTTTCGCGTGACCCTGAGTGAACGTTGGCACATGCAGCCGGCATCTGTTCATGGTGCGCACGGCGTCGGCAAATTCCACCGTGGACAATATTTCATTGCTGGTGGCCGCGTGCACTCGGCGAGTATTCATTGGCGACAGCAATATCCTATTCCGTGCGACACGCAAACGTCGGCTCCAACTTCTACGTACTCTCCGCAGCAGATCGGTAGACGAAAAAACGAACCATAGGCTGCCAAGCCAGCCTGTCAACATGCGAGGGTTGTTTCGAAAATGCAAGGCCAACACGAATGAATACATGGACAGAATAGTGGATACAATTGTCATGTTATGATGTTTTAACTGGCTGAATGACAAACATGGGCATCGGTGTCATTCAGTTTTCGACTATGGACATCGCTGACACATCTTCCTTGACTATCGACACCGCTGTTGGTTCGTATTTTACTATGGACACCGCGCATCTATCAAACGAAATGATGGGCACCGGAGCATTTGTGCCCCATGCATAATGTTGATAACTTTTCTTATTGTCTCATATACAACCAGCACAAGAGCACAGAAAAAGACGGTGAAAATGCCGATTACCCCTTGTTTTGTTACCCTTCACCCTCATCTGCCCCTCCGTCGGATCAATAAGCCTCATCCGCCCCTCTGTCGGAACAATAAGCCCCATTCGTCCCTCCGCCGGAGCGATAAGCCTGATCCGCCCCTCCGTCAGAGCGATAAGCCTGATCTACCCCTCCGCCAGCACGATAAGCCTCATTCGCCCCTACCCATCAACAATAAGCTCCATACACCCCTCAAGCGGGTTTCGATGTGAAACCGTTGAAGATGACGGAAAACAAGCCTAATGTACCCAAGGTTTGTGATGTGATGCAACACTATCAGCGAAACGGAACCTTACCCTAGACACCGGCTGCCGAACGTACATGCTTGGGTCTGCGTACAGGCTTGATATGGTACCGTTTTGGCACTTGCGCCTCCCTGCTTCGGTGTGCTGTCGGCCATACATGACGACCGATGCTTTGCAAATACACTGCCCGTTGTGTCATTTGGGATGTCAAACCCGTACGTATGCTCAACATAGATAACTGGTTTAACTGCAATGGACTACTACCTTCTCCCGTACTAAAGAGTACAATGAGAAAACCCTCTTGCGACATGTCCAATGTTCGAGATACGCGTCCTCTGCCACCGTTGCAGGGCTAGGGTGGCCGTCCTGAAGCGGTGTACGATCCGTGGGGAACCGTGATAATCCCCCCCCCCCCCCCCCGTCCATGAATCACGAAACTGCGGTGGCGGAGTGGGCAAAGATAAAGCGCGCATGGGACATCATCAACCCAAATACACCCGAGGACCCATACACCATGTGTTGGAAGTTGGGCATGAAAACACCTCATGGCCGACCGTTGTTATGTCTACCCAATTGGGTGCCATGGATCTTGGTCTGGCCACTTCCATGGTCACGGTTGTGATTAACGTCATCCTTTACCTCATTTCTTTGCTAAAGTTCATAACTATATATAGGGAATTGTGGAATAAAGTGTTTCCATGAAAAATGAACAATGTACCACCCTTTTCCTCATTATTACTGTGCATTAAAGCAACGGAATGCCCTCTATTGTAGACTACTTCTGGGAGTATTAAAGACCAATGTAGCTAACAAATGAGAACATTATATGCGTACAATTGGATATTATGGGGTCAAGTACCTTCAACTTTCATGATGAATATGCCCACGTCACTGTTGTTATACTTAGCAACATCATACGTGAAACTTCACCTCTTCAGCAACGTATGGTAAGGTTGTATAGCAATGTGCCATCCTCAGTAGGACACTTCATGCACATTGTACCAATGAAATCATTTCTTACTTCATTAATATATCATGTACTTACTTCCCATGTGGTGGTTCTGCAGCCTATAGCAGACAGTGCCATGTCTTGTGTTTGTACGTGGTACGTGAAGGTTATCCTTAGGGAACAATTACATGGATTTCGGCTTATTGTTATGATGTTGAAAGAGAAGCAATCATTTGAATGCTATGAATAGTCTTTACATCAAAACCATTACCTTATCAACACTCATAAGTACACTTCACCTACTTCTGGCAGTACTTGGTAATGAAGTTGGCACTTGAAATGACCAACCTTGTGCAAGGGACTTGGATTGGGTAAAATCAATGAAGGAAATGTCAAACACTAAACACCATAGACAGTGAACGTGGGGTGCGCAATATTCTCGAAGAGTTCACGACTCAAACCCCAGAGAAAATGAACAATGTCACAGACAGGACACAACTGCTCCCATGGCTGACAGTACTCAGCATCGTAGAAGACGTCGGCCTCAGTGTCTGAATCTTGGCAGCCATGTCTGCTTCTCGGAACATACACAATACTGGCCCCCCTCTCCACATGCAATGAACTACTGTGTCTAAGCCTAACTCTGACCTTCTGCCTAACCCGCAACCCCCCTCTCCGGGTGAACTGTGAACCGCCTCTCACTATGGTATGCTCAATCTCCATAGTCCAGCAAACTTCATCCTGCACATGAACAAAACCAAGTATAAGTCACGACGAACACCCTTAACCGATGAGAGTTCCATGATAATGTGAACAACAGGGTATGACGACAAATGAAACAAGTATGTACCTCACTCTGCCTCCTTTGGCTCCTCCTCGTACATCTCCTGCCACTCTCTCTCCTCCTCATCCAACTGCTGGATGTGCTCATCCTGCGTCACCATCTCACCATCATCACCAAGAGGAGGGGAGTATGCACCAGAGTCATCACTTCCAGCACCAACATCATCATCATCTTGTTCATCCCGGGGTGGACCCTCGGGATCGTACTCCACGTCACCACTGGCATACGCTGCAAGTGGAGCATCCACAGCTGTGGAGGCAGTTGCACGTGCCTCCAAGGCTGCTGCGGCCTGTGCAGCAGCAACCTCTAGACGTCCATCGTATCCCCTTGCTGCGACCTGTGCAGGACTTGGAGCAGCCGGGTTTTTGTAGCGTGTCCTGGTGTGGCCTTTCTGCCCACACCGTGGGCAAATGAAGCTTTTCTTCTGCATCGTCTCACGGTCTTTCCTTGCGCTGCGCGGGTGCACCTTTCCACGCCTTGGTCCCGGTTGCAGCCATTGTGGTTTGACGGGCACAATGTTCTTCACCACCGGCGATGGAATGGGGTTGTTGTATGCACGTCGGAACGCCATGCGCGTGAGTCCAAGGTCGACAAGATTCTGTGCGTTGATGCGCTTCACGAGTAGGAAAGCGCAAGAATGATGACATGGCATTCCAAACTCCTTCCACCTGCCACAGCTGCAAGTCTTCTCCAAGGCTGCTACCTGTCGGGGATTGTTAGTTGGTCCATCCACAGTTGTAGTGTTTGGGCCCTCCTCAGTCACATTGTACTTACGGGCCACCGCTAGGCAGTTGAGCAGTCGGTCGACTTGGACTGGGGCCAAGGACGTCTGCGCAAGTTATGCCTTGGCACTCCGAGCACAAAACATGCGGTGCACAAAGGGCAGGATGCTCACAAAATAGTAGTATGGATACATCTTGCGGTGCGCAACGATGCGTGCGTTCCAGCTCTCTGCTGCGTTGTAGGTGGTGTGACCTCCCCTGCCAAGGGGGCAGTGGAGACGTGTCCATTTCTCCAGAGGTACACCCTCGACCACAGACCCATCCCCACCTGGCCTGCCAAACAGATATGCGTAGGCAGATGCACTCACTTGCCGCAAGTGGGTAGTTGCCTTTTGCCACTGGTCGACATTGACCGCATGCGCACACTTCCATGCCTAGTGTGCGGCTATCTTCCCGTAGGCAATGCGGACGTTCTCGCGCAAGTGCCATGCGTAGAACGTGTGTGTTGCACCACTTAAGTACTTCTTCACCGCTTTCTCCAGGCCCTTCTCTCTGTCTGCGATGATACATGTCCCAGGCAGAGCAGTACTGGGATACGCGAGGGCAACATGTGCGCAAAAAAAGTTCCAACTCCTCTCTTCCTCGGTCGGTGCCTGTGCCCACGCCATGGGCACTGCGTGGTCATTGGCATGAAAAAAATTGGCAAGCGGCAGAGTTTGCTTATGCCCGTTTTTCAAAAATGTTGCATCCATGGTCAGAATGCGGCGACTGTGCTGGAAACCGATCATGGCAGCCCCTCAGCAACAAATGCCCACAGGAAAGCACTGTTCTTGTCCTTGTGCGCGACCGCGTGGGTTCCTGGGTCAACGCGTCTCAGCTGTACGTACGAAATGGATGTACACAAGTCAATAGAACTAAAAGTTGAATGAACACTGCTTTGTTCAAGCTTCCAAGCGGACATGTTTGCGTACCTCGTTGATGTCAGATGGAAAGAGACTCCACGTGTCGGTTTCCTTGCCCATCAAGTTTTCCTGGGCCTGTGCCTTCGCGCGGTAAAGTGTGTTGTTGGAGATGTTGATGCCGGTCCGCTCGTGGAGTGCCTGCCGCAGGGTGGCTGTAGATGCAATGGGGTCGCGCTGTAGTGCTTCGCCTATTTTGCGGGCCACCCACCCCTTCTGGCGGGGCGGATTGCCGCGGCCAATGTTGGGGACACACATGTGTCCGTCGGCGTAGTGGGACACAGTCACGGCACCAAACTTGCTAGTCACACGTGCGCGCAGGAGCCAGGTACAACCTTGTTCTTGGCCTCGACGCACGTCACGTGGAATCTGGCAGGCTCACTACGCACCCACTTCAGTCCAAAGCGGTTGTCAACCGCATAGTCCTCCACAAACGCCCGGGCTACGTCCACGTTGTCAAACAACATACTCTCTGCCGGCTCCTTTGGCATCCCCTTGTGCTTCTTCGGGCTGTGACATGGTTCGTCGTCCGACTCGCCTGTCCATGACAGCACAGCATGAAATGACATGGGAGAGCACAGGTTGCGAATGGAGTCCATGCAAAACCAAGAAGAGGAACCTCTACTTCCATGCACTATTTCCCTCTTCCTAAAAAAAACGACACACAGGATACATCATGGGCACAAAGTGAGCATTACCGAGGTGGCCATGTGGTACGGATAGCACGCGACGGCGGCCCATGCTAAACCTAACCGGTCCGGCTTCCCGGACATCGGGGGACCTGGGAGCACGAGGTGGTTCATCCGGGAGTTGGTTCTGTGGGAGGGCGTCCCACTCGTCCAAACGCCGGGACCACCAATCATCGTTCCAATCCAGAGTCAACCAAAACATAACATCTTCAAACGTGCCTCATAGGTTGCTCGGCGGAGGGTTATCGGGGTACCACCGCGGTGCAGGTTCGTCAGCAGACCGAGCAGCGTTTTCGTCAGGACTTGGTTGCGTGGCAACGAGCCAAGTGTGTTCTAGGGAAGCCATCCGAAACGGAGGGTATTTCGTCCACAAAACATCATCCTATTATCCCATCTACCCTCCTCATTAGGCTTACCGGCGTCCTCGACGACTTGGTCGTCCACCATTCCGCCTTCACGAAGGATGCAGCAGCAGAAGCAACATCGTTAGAGGGAGCGGTGACGGCATCAACGACGACGACGCAACACTGAATGACAACGGATGAAACTCCACAGGTACCCTGCCGCAACAAGTGGTGCAAGTGGCGAACAATCCGAGGATAGGTGTACTCGTAGGATGAGGGTACTGTCCGCCGATAGAGCGGTTCATGCTCATACTCCGTGACTGTAGTGCATGTCATCCACTGTCCACTTGCAACTAATAGTACACCATGGTTTTGGGTACCCAACGGCATGCCCATAGCCACCGCCGGTTGGAAGGATGTGAGAGCGACATGTCATTGGCAGCTCGTCATGGCGTGCCGCGAAAGTTGCAACACGGACGGCTGTCGACTGGTCCAACGGCAGAATGAAATTGGCTTGCTTCTCGCTTGCTGCGCTGGCCATAGAGCTGTTAGGCACGGCATGACGTTTGGATGCCGGTGCATGAACCATGCCGAGGATCCGCAGGGAGTGTTTCGATGTTACGAGGACATTGCATGTGCTGGTAAGACGGCCATGCAGACGTGCGGTGTGTGGTTTGACGGAAACTCCGAGTCCTTGAAATATTTTCAGAATGAAAGGATACCCCCAGTTCACGAGAAAATGAAGGACGCTGAACTGCACATTGTCCAGTACCAGAACATTTTTGTTGTCGACTTCATAGTAAACTACAAGTATCGAGTACATGCATGCGGTGTGGTTGTACGGATTGAGGCACAAATTGTGGGTGAGGTGAAAAAATAATACCAGGACACCCTTCTCCTGCAGAAAAATGAACCATATGCTGCCACATGACGACTTCGACAATTGTAAGGGGTATATGGGGCTTATTGTTCATGGTTAGGGGCGAATGAGGCTTATCGTGCTGGCGGAGGGGTGAATGAGGCTTATCGTGCTGGCGGAGGGGCGGATCGGGCTTATTTTCCCGACGGAGGGGCGGATCAGGCTCATCGGTCTGGCGGAGGGGGTTTATCGTGCCGACGAAGGGGCGGATGGTGCTTACTGTGCGAAACTTGGGGTATATAGTTACTCCGCCCAAAATAATATCATGACCACTACTAGTTCGAAAACCGCTTGATCTTCGCCCTTCCAGGAAGCCCGATCCCGCGGGGCCGTGCCTAGCCGCTGCTTCCGCCACTACTGCTGCTGCTGCATGCTGTTGGCGTTGCTCATCCCTAGTGGCGCGCGATGAAGCTTTCTTCCACACCCCCGGTCTGACCAAGGGAGGCGTCACCGACTGCTCACTGATCCCATCGTCTCTCGTGCGCTCCTGTAAGCCACTGCCGCACGTTCGCGTGTTGGATCCCGTCCGTCGCCCCTCGGCGTGTCGTAGTGGTGCCGTGTAAGTCGGGATGCGCGGTCTCCAGTAGCGCCCGAGAACCGAGAGCCCCGGAGCCTGCTCCTGCCTTCGTCTTGTCGGCC
>SZWC01010280.1:40067-53406 GCA_023375785.1 Penium margaritaceum
GAGTTTGTGGCTGATGTGGAGCGGCAAACAGAGTTGAAGGTGAAGGCGTTCCGGAGTGACAACGGCGGTGAATATGCGGGGTGCCTTGGGTGGATGAAGAGCAAGGGGATTGAGTGGCAGAAAACAACTCCACACTCCCCACAACAGAATGGCGTTGCAGAGAGAGCGAATCGCACAATCCTTAACATGGTGCGATCCATGTTGAGCGACGCCGGCCTTACACAACGGTATTGGGTGGAGGCGGCAAGGACAGTAGCGTACATCATGAATCTCATGCCGACCAAGCCGCTGAAGGACAAGGAGAGCAATGCGTGGAAGACGCCACAAGAGGTGTGGAGCGGGAGGAAGCCGGTGGTGGGTCACCTCCGCACGTTTGGTTGTGTTGCACATGCAATGGTGCAGGCACGTGAGGGACGGAGCAAGCTGGACCCGCGTACCCGCCGGTGTATTTCCCTTGGATATGAGAGCGGAAGCAAGGCGTACCGGCTCTTCGACCCAAGGAGGCAGCAGATTGTGCGGAGTCGCAACGTCACGTTTGACGAGAAAAGCCATTGGACAGACAAGGAGGCAGGTCTCTCCAAGAGGGGGGAGTGGATGCCACTCCTTGAGGGGGAGACGCCGGAGGACGTGAATGAGGGTGATGTCCTCGCAGGAGCACCAGCCGGAGAGGATTGCCAAGCGATGGGCGAGCGGCAGACTTTATTCCGGCTAGTTCGGATGAGGAATCCGAAGCACCGGAGATGGACGTGGAGGTGGGGAGTCGACCGATGTCTCCAAGGTCTCCAAGAGAGGGGGAGCAGGCGCTTGGAGAGGATGGTGCCGAAAGGGGACAGCAACAACAACAACCGCCTCAACAGCCCCGCAGGAGCAGCCGTGTGCGAAGAAGGACAAAAAGATACGATGCCGACAAGGGCATTTGGACTGGGTTCGCGCAAGAGGAGCCTCAAGGAGGCACTGCACAAGAAGGATGGGGCTGAGTGGGAGGGAGCAATAAAGTATGAGCTCGCCTCCCATAAGGAGAAAGGCTCTTCAGTTGCAGGTTGAGCATGGACAACTGCCATGGATGATGCGCAAGGGGGATATTGTTGGAGTGATGCTCCTCACCATGGCAGGAGTGACTCCAAAAAGGAACACCAAAAAGACAAGCCGTAGTGGCTTAGTGGTTAATGGTGTCCACCTATAGAGGCAGGGGCCCGGGTTCAAGTCCCACAAGATGANCTCCTACTAGAAGCAAGCTGAGGAATCTAGGAAGGGGCAGAAGCTTCTAGAGGAGGGAAGGGATGCCTTCCTAGGTGGGAAAAAGGACAGCCTACCAATAGACACTCTAGAAGCCATAGAATCTGCTAGGAAGCTCCAAATCTGGCATGCTTTGGTGTTCTGGAAAGCTTAGATCAGTGGCTATAAAATGCTACTGCTTGTGAGCCTTGATCAAGTTTACATTCCCAGTCGATTGAGGCCAAAAACTATTGCCTCAATCTCTGACCAGTTTTCTGCAATCCTTGGAACCAGTTGCCTCCACAGTTTCATTCTCTCCAAAAACAGTTGGTGGTGTGAACCAGCCACTGCTAGGGACCCTCCAGGGTGCACACTCACCCTCAGGCCAACATGGCGTGTGCATGGAAGATGAGCTCATAGAGCATGAGGTGAAAGAAGAGGACATAAAACATCTGTGTTCCCACTACCAGTCATAGGACGTACACCGGGGTGAGTATGAGGCTTACCTCCAAGGGCGGGCAGACCCTGAGAAAGGTGAAGTAGCATACAACCACTATTGCATCACTGCGTCCGAAAAATCACCTTCATGCTGCAGCCCTGCACCTCCATCACTGCCAAAGCTTCTGTCATAGCTGCAGCCAAGAAATCCTGATCCCCTCGTAAGCACCTCCTCACCTTCGCGTAGAGCTAGACAGCAGTCTCCTCAGGCATCCTTGTTGGGTTGCCCATCTGCAGCCAGTGCAGCCTCGCATTCTTGGGAGTCTGCTGGGCCCTCAGCAGTACCAGCGAGTGCCAAGCCTGCAGTATCCTTGACTGACACGCTGCACATCACTTCCACAGCTCTTGACACCGGAGCTGCTGTTGCAGCTGTTTTTGCTGCCACAGATCGTGTTGCTCTTGTGCCCGCTAGCACTGCCGCCGGCCAGGCACTCGCGGCCTACACACTAGTTGTCAAATCTAGAAGTCAATAGATTTTTCGGTGTCCCTTGCTGCTGCTGTTGTAGCATATTGTGTAGCATATTCTGCTGCATCCGCAGCCACTGTAATTCTGAGTGCGACATCTTCCATATGTGACTCCACGTGCCCTGGCTGTCGTTGCTCCATGTGCTGCATCAACACCAGATCATCAGATTCTCATTTTCATCTCCACCATCTTCGTTGTTGCATCGTGCACTGGTATTGCAGTCTCAGGGCTCCTAGTATTCTCCTATGCATCCACACTGTCAGTGCTGGCATCCTCATCAACTTCTGTACTTCTGTCACTATTCTCCATCGCCTCACAGGCCTATTCCAGTGAGCACAGTATTTCTCTTGCAGTGCATTCATCCTGGTTACCTGGTTCCTCCTGGTGGTACTCTCCTTCCATTGTCTTCTTCCCCTGTCTCTGTTCCTCATGTTCAGCACACAGAGCGCCCCTCGAGACCACGATACCTTTCCCAAGCCCACTGGGACAAGGGAAACACTACAAATATTTTCTTGGCAGGGTGGTCTGTCCGTCGACGTGCTTTTCATTGATGACATGATTTCCTCACCAGAGGAGTAGTAAAGACTCACAGAAAAAGGGGAAGTGGGTGGATTAGTGCCATGCGTGAGCGTGTTGAGGAACACCTATTCTGGGAGGAAGGTTGTTAGAACACCTTCACGGATTATGGTGCGGAAATGGTTCTCAACCGCACCGACCAATTCTTTACCCAGTGGTTTCTCCCATATGATATTGTGAGCTCTACAGCTACTTATGGTGTTGTCGCTGCTGTGGCCACTGCTTCTGGTGCTGTTTCTTCTGCTAGTGCTGCCGCTGCCGCAGTTTCCACCGCTCCCCATGGTATTGCCAGCTCCTCTTCTGCTAGCGCGGAGCCCCCTGGCTCCGACTCCATTGCCATTGTGGCGGAAGCCAGTACTGTTGCTCTCCATGCACTTGCTGCAGTGCCACCACACGAGCGTGACTTTGACACACAACCTCCACCTTTCACCAAAGACCTCACCTTCCCATCGTAGGAAACCTGATTCAGTTCTTGGGCTTAAGGTGAACAGCTGTGGGAACATTACCACACTCCAACACCCTGAAGTTGTTCCTCTCTTTGTTCCTTTTCCTATTGAGTCTGCTTAGGCCGTCTGTGTTCTCATTACGGGCAGTCCAAGCAATCTCACGGATGTTGAAAAAACCTACAATGCCGAACCCACTCGCCACGTGCTCATTGATCCAGTCGTCACATACTCTCTAATTTGGTGCCGCAACATGGTCAGTAACCATGCAGCTCACCTTTCAGTTCAACCAGCTCTCCATGCATGCCATTTCTAAACAACCCTCCCAAATTTCTACACTCTACAATCAATGTACACGCATGGTACACATACAAGTGAAAGTACCAGGTACCTTCCTACACGGATATAGCCATTGACTGGGAAACTTCCTTCCATGAGAAACAAAGTATTGAAAGCTTCCAAGAAAAATCCCAATTCCACTTTCTTTCCTAGGAAGTTTCCTACAAATATACCAGTCTTCATGAACATACGAAGCAATCAATACACAAGCTCATAAAATTCCCCCAAACATGTGTACAAAAATGATACACTTACTATCCACACAATGATACACTATCGCATACAATTTCCACATACACTTTTCCCTCCTCCTCCCACCCCCCTCTCCTCATCAGTGATCTCTCACACCAAGGAACATATCTAAATATACAGTACCATAAACTTACTACCCGGACCCTGAACGAGTACCCCACGCAATCGCCCCATACACTCCCCCCTCCCCCCTCTCCAAAAGTGTGTAAGGTATGTGTATTGGGTAGTGAACAGAAATTCTAGTGAAGTCTGGAAAGACATAAATCCATTTTTAACACCACCAGGCTCAGTGGACACAGAGACAGGTGCATAGGTAGAGGTAAGGGGGGAGGGGGGTCTTGATGGAAAATGTGTATGAGAAAAATGTATTGGACAGTATACTTGCACACAAGTGCACAATGCAAATGAAAATACATTGGTGTACACTAATGTGATCACTTACACCAAGGAGCATATCCAACTATGCAATGTATATCAAAACGATACACTGACTACCCATACAGTGATACACTACCCCATACAACTGCCAAATACACTTTCCCCTCCTCCCCCCCTCTCCCCATCAGTGATCATTCACACAAAGGAACATGTCCAACTATTCAATACGAATGTGTTTAAATATTACACACTTCCTACCCGGACAGTGAATACACTATCCCATACACTTTCTCCTCCCCTCCCTCCCCCCCTCTCTAAAAGTGTATGAGATAAGTGTATTGGACATTGAACAGAAATTTTAATGAAGTATGAAATACACTGTACACTTATGCATCCATTTTTGACACCACTAGGATCAGTGGACAGAGAGACAGGTTTGTAGCTAGGGGTAAGAGGGCAAGAAGGGGGAGGAACTGGAGGGGAAACATGTATGAGAAAAATGTATTAGACAGTGTACTCGCACTCAAGTGCTCAATAGAAATGAGATTACATCAGCGTAAACATATGTGATCACTCGCACCAAGGAACATATCCAACTATACAGTACACATGCGTATGAAAACAACACACTTAGTACTCAGACATTGATACACTACCCCATACACTTGCGTCAAACACCTCTCCATCCCCTCCCCTCTCCCCATCAATTATCATGCACACCAAGGGACATATCCAATTATACAATACGCATGTGTATGCAAATGATACACTTACTACCGGCACAGTGATGCACAACCCCATACACTCATCCCATGCATTCTCCTCCCCCTTTCCCTCCTCTCCAAAAGTGTATGAGATAAGTGTATTGGGTAATGAAATGGAATTCTAGAGAATTATTGAAAAAATTGCACACTTATGTATCCATGTTTTACACCACCAGTCTCTAGATCTGTTAAGAAGATTTTCAATTTCAATTCAAAAAATCGATCAAATCGGAAATCGGCTGAATCGTAGATCGTTGGGATCGAAAATTGTTAGGATCCAAAATCGTGAGCTTGATCTATTTTGATTTAGATTAGGCCTTGTGGCACAAACATTCAATTTGATTTCATCTGATTCCTGGTTCTATTTGATTTTTTTTAATCGAAATCGAATGACAAAAAGTGTGCAATTTGCATTACGTTTGAGAAAACAGGCCAGAAAGTTGCAAACATTAGCGAGGCATGCTAGCACGAAGGCCATGAAACTCATTCCTTGTATTACCCTCCATTGTCTGCAAGAAAATCTTCAAGATCGAAGAAAATTGGCAACTTTCAATCTGATTTTGATCTGGGGTTTCGTGGGGGCAATCTGATTCGATCTGTGATTGAGCCTTCATATTTCAATCAACTGAATCGAATCGAAAGGGCAATGTATTCAAATTTTTATTCAATTTAATCAAATCGCGAATCATTTAAGAGCACTACCAGGCTCTGTGGACAGAGAGACAGGTATGTAGGTAGGGGTAAGGGGGCAAGGGTGGGAGGACTGAAGGGAAACATGTATGTTACAAATGTTCTGGACAGCGTACTCACACACAAGTGCATGATGCAAATGAAAATGCATTAGTGTACACTAATGTGATCACTCACACAAAGAAACAAATTCAATAGTACAATACAAACATGTATGAAAGTGATACACTTACAACCCGGACAGTGATACGCTACCCCATACACTTTCCCCTCCCCCCCCCCCCCTCTTCCCACTAGTGATCACTCATACAAGGGAACATATCCGATTACACAATACGCATGTGTATGAAAATGATACACTTACTACCCGGATAGTAATGCACCATTCCATGTACTTGCCCCATACACTTCTCCCTCCCCTCCTCTTTTCCCCCTTTCAAAGTGTGTGAGGTAAGTGTATTGGATAATGAACAAAATCTCTAGTGAATTATAGAAAACTTTTACACTTATGTATCCATTTTTTACACCACCAGGCTCCATAGACAGAGTGACATGTGTGAAGGTAAGGGTAAGGGGGCGAGGGAGTGAGGGACTAAAGGGAAGTATGTATGAGATAGTTGTATTGGACAGTTTACTCGCACTCAAGTGCACAATGCAAATGAAAATACATTAGTGTACAATAATTCGATCACTCTCACCAAGGAACCTATCCAACTATACAATCCACATGTGTACAAAAACAATACACTTACAACACGGACAATGATGCACTATCCACTACACTTGGTCCATACAGGTTCCCCTCCTCCCCCTCGCCTCTCTCCCCATCAATGATCACTCACACCAGGGAACATATCCAACTATACAATACACATGTGTATGAAAAAGATGCACTTACTACCCACACAGTGATACACTACCCTATACACTTGCACCATACATTCCCCTCTCCTCTCCAAAAGTGTATGAGGGAAGTGTGTTGGGTAGTGAACAAAAATTGTAGTGAATTCTTGAAATAATTGTATACATACGTATCCATTTTTGACACCAATAGGCTCAGTGGACAGAGAGACAAGTGTGCAGGTAGGGATAAGGGGACAAGGGGGAGAGGAGGGGGAACTGAAGGTAAGTATGTATGTAACAAACTCATTGGACAATATACTTGCATACAAGTAAACGATGAAAATGACAAAAATAGTAGAGTACACTTAAGTGATCACTCACACCAAGGAACACAAGAACACATCCAATTATACAGTACAAATGTGTATGAGATTGATGCGTTTTCTATCCAGATAGTGATACACAACCCGATACAATTTCCCCATACACTCTCCCATCCCCCCCCCCTTCCCCCCCCCTGCCCGCCCTCTTCCCATCAGTGATTAATCACACCAAGGAACATATCTAACTATAAAATACACGTGTACGAACACGGCACACTTACAACCGGGACATTGATACACTACCCCATACACTTTCCCCTCCTCCCCCTCCCCCCTTCTCCCCATCATTGATCACCCACACCAAGGAACGTATCCAACTATACAATAANACTAGTGATCACTCATACAAGGGAACATATCCGATTACACAATACGCATGTGTATGAAAATGATACACTTACTACCCGGATAGTAATGCACCATTCCATGTACTTGCCCCATACACTTCTCCCTCCCCTCCTCTTTCCCCCCTTTCAAAGTGTGTGAGGTAAGTGTATTGGATAATGAACAAAATCTCTAGTGAATTATAGAAAACTTTTACACTTATGTATCCATTTTTTACACCACCAGGCTCCATAGACAGAGTGACATGTGTGAAGGTAAGGGGGCGAGGGAGTGAGGGACTAAAGGGAAGTATGTATGAGATAGTTGTATTGGACAGTTTACTCGCACTCAAGTGCACAATGCAAATGAAAATACATTAGTGTACAATAATTTGATCACTCTCACCAAGGAACCTATCCAACTATACAATCCACATGTGTACAAAAACAATACACTTACAACACGGACAATGATGCACTATCCACTACACTTGGTCCATACAGGTTCCCCTCCTCCCCCTCGCCTCTCTCCCCATCAATGCTCACTCACACCAGGGAACATATCCAACTATACAATACACATGTGTATGAAAAGTACGCACTTTCTACCCACACAGTGATACACTACCCTATACAATTGCACCATACATTCCCCTCTCCTCTCCAAAAGTGTATGAGGGAAGTGTGTTGGGTAGTGAACAAAAATTGTAGTGAATTCTTGAAATAACTGTATACATACGTATCCATTTTTGACACCAATAGGCTCAGTGGACAGAGAGACAAGTGTGCAGGTAGGGATAAGGGGGCAAGGGGGAGAGGAGGGGGAACTGAAGGTAAGTATGTATGCAACAAACTCATTGGACAATATACTTGCATACAAGTAAACGATGAAAATGACAAAAATAGTAGAGTACACTTAAGTGATCACTCACACCAAGGAACACAAGAACACATCCAATTATACAGTACAAATGTGTATGGGATTGATGCGTTTTCTATCCAGATAGTGATACACAACCCGATACAATTTCCCCATACACTCTCCCATCCCCCCCCCCCCTTCCCCCCCCCTGCCCGCCCTCTTCCCATCAGTGATTAATCACACCAAGGAACATATCTAACTATAAAATACACGTGTACGAACACGGCACACTTACAACCGGGACATTGATACACTACCCCATACACTTTCCCCTCCTCCCCCTCCCCCCTTCTCCCCATCATTGATCACCCACACCAAGGAACGTATCCAACTATACAATAAACATATGTTTTAAAATGATACACTTACTACCAAGACAGTGATACACAACCCCATACACTTTCCCTGCCTCCCCCCTCCCCCTCCCTCCTCTGCCCAGCAGTGATCACGTACACCAAGGAAAACATCCAACTATCCAATACACATGTGCATGAATACGATACACTCAGTACCCAGACAGTGATAGACTACCCCATACACTTGCCGCATACACTTTCCCCTCCTCCTCCTCTCCCCCCCCCCCCCCCCCCCCCCCCCCCCCCTCCCCCTCCTCCCCCTTCCCCCACTAGGAAACCCCAAAGAAACTACCATGAGAGCACAACTAGGCTAATACAGAGGCCCACATGTGTATTAAAGGACATCGATGAACTATACCTCATGCGTGGGCATGAGTCTGCTGATCCCTTTTAGGTTCGGGGCCTCAAGCTGCTTTGTGATCTTGGGCCAGCTGCCCCTGGTCAACTCCTAGCCATTCTCTCCATCCTCACTGGCCTCATTCCCTAGCTGTATAACCTGAGGTCCTGGCAGCAGAGTTGGAGCATCTTGGTTCCACCCCCATCCCTCCTAAGTCACCATGAGGGATCGGATCCCTCTTGGGGCTCACCTCCCATAGCCTCACTGATTGATGGAGCAATGTGGATAACCGTCCCACCCATTGATCGGCCGTTACTGATGTCACTATCACCTTCCCTTACTATTCGTAAGACCTCGCTTCTCCTACACTAGCTACCGCTTATTCTTCCAACACGACAGGCATTGCGCAGCGTTCTGGCCATGGTGAGGGTAAGGGTGAGGGTAAGGCTCTGGCTGCTTCCTCTGTCCCACCTCAAGTGATGTGCTGGAACTGTGGCCGGACTGGGCTCTCTGCCCAGAAGTGCACTGGTTCCGATCACTTCTCCTACCCTAGCTGCCGCCTCTTCCTCCCTTCTTCCAGGCATTCCCGCAAGACCCACGCGTATAGGAACACAGGTCACACTTCCTCTGCTGGTGCCTCGAGCTTCACCAGTTGCCCGGTCGCTACCAATGGGGGTCTTCATACCACAGTAGCCAAATACTCGCCTGATCCAAGATTCTCATTTACTTCTTATTGGCCTCTGGCCTACGGCGCACCAGCCTACTTGGGTGCCTTGTGACCCTCCTACGTTCTCCCTCTGCATAGTTCTTGCTTGTGCCGTCCCTCCCCCACCCGTCGACCGTAGTCATCGCGCCTCAGCAAAGCTATGAAGAGCGCCAACGGGAGAACACTCTTGTCCACTAGCTCCAGCAGAGCCACCTCCAAACGTGGGGTTGAGGGTATTGCTGTTGAGTCTAGGTTCACTGTCTTTCAGTCCGATTCAGCCCTGAGGGGCACATCGTCCGGGGCTGTCCAGGGGGGCTCACCTGATCATGTACCATACGTTGAGCATTGATAGCACGTCTTGTTGCATTGTTGCCTTGCTGCAAATTGCCAGTCTTCGTATTCCTCCCATATTGCAGATACTATTAAGATTTTAATTTCTTATTGATAAAAATTAAAAGGGAAGATTTCTTCTCTTGTTGTAAATAAAAAATAATTAGTTTCATTCTCATGATAGACTATAACACAAACAACTACGTGCTCCGTCATGCCCGTTGCTTGCCTTTTGGGTTGCTTCTGGATTCTTGACTCTGGAGCCTCCCAACATGTGACATACTCTCGCACGTTGTTTTCCACTCTTGGTTCTGTTGGTTTTGTAGTCCGTGCTCGGTCCGGCCTGGTCCTTCCAGTCCAGGGCATCAGTATTGTTCACTTTGTTAGTCCCAAGGGCACTTGTTCCTTTGAACATGATCTTTGCCATGAGTTATCATCCAGCTACAACACTTTGCATGTCATGCTCCAGTCCACTGGCTGTGTCATTCTCTGTGGCCTGCGTTGTGAGATTTTGTCTTGTGTTCCTCTGCACTCTCCTTCTGCTTCTCTGGTGTCTTCCCTTGTGCATGTGGCGCCCTCTCTGTCTCCTGCTTACAGTGCTCTCTTGCATTGCCATCTTTGCCACATTCACTCAGTTTCCATTGAATTAACACTTTTCACACAGCCTTCAGTTGGCTTGGATGCTTCCACGTTTCATGTTCACTGCTCTTGTGGCTAACTCTCTTTTGCCGAAGGCAAGATGCATCATTCCCCCTTCTCCACCTTTGACACCTCGTGCCCCGTTGAGCTTGTGCATCCTGAATTCACGGGCTCCCTTCATCATGAGTTTCTTTGTGTCTTGGTCGTATTTCTGTTTACCTCATTGATAGATTTCATCTATTATGTGCTCAAAATCTTGGTCGTTGCAACCACCGCCTCCAAGGGTTCTGCTCTGACTGGGATGGGGAGTTCATGGGTCCCTCCGCTCGTTCTCATGAGTCTCGTGGGCCGTGTATGGAGCCCTCAGCTCCCTATAAACCTTAGCACCATAAGGTCCCCATACACCTTAGCCCACCTTAGCACCGACCCTACTTTAACTTTTTGAACTATTAAAACCACATCGTGTCAATGGTGTTTGTACTCTTCTCTCCACTTTTGGCCTCCCTCCTCTCTTTGTCTCTGAGGCCATCGTTCATGACCTGGGTGTGGAACTGTGTCCCTCAAGGTTCTCTTCCTGTGCACATTACTCCATTTCAACATTGGTATGGTCGTCGAGCTGACCTTTGTATTGCTCATTACCATGAATGCATTGTCTCTGTCTGGCCTCCCGAGGACCAACGCAATGGGAAACTCTCCCCGCATGGGCATCTCTGTCCCTTCTTTGGGGTTTCTTTCATGTCCAAAGATTGGTTCCCGTTATCTTGTCATTAAGTCACAAGATGCCGTATTTTCCTAGGATGTCTTTTTTCACGATCTCGATCGCCCTGCTCCTCTGCTGGTTTTGGGAGGAGGGGAGTGTCTTGACATTTGTCTCACCCTCAAAGCATGTCTCTGTGCTGCCCCCATTGAGAGGTGCATCCTCACTAGCGCTTGATAGGCTGAATGTCTCCTCGTCTGTGTCACCTGCTTTCTTGTCGGGATCCCCTCTGACCTCCCCGCCATTGTCATCTCCCCCCTAACCTGAGGTGTCATAAGGTTCATGCAGTGATTATGTCATCCATCACAGTAAGATTCCTGCTCGGACCGTTTCTCCTCTGATCTCATCACTATTTGGCCGAGCTCTAGATCATCCAATTGCCTCCTTGCTTGGGCCTGAACCCTAGGTTCTTGGGAGGAGACTTCATTCACCTGCCAACCATGCACCCTCTCAGTGTTCTCCTCAGCCCAGCAGTTATACCCCCTTGTTTTCTCTGTCCAAGATCATGAGTAACGTCTGGAGAGCCATGCCTTAGGGATCTTGGTCTTGCAGTTAGATTCACGTATACCAGCACTGCTCTTGGCTATGCTCTTGTGGCTTCCACAGTGCCGTGGATGCATCTATGTCTGGGTATGTTTCTGCATGTTTGCCTCTAACATATTGAACTCACGACTGTTTATCAAGCGCGTGATGCTACTGACTCAGCGCTGTGGGAGAAGTCCATGCAAGAGGATCTTGACGCCCTCAATGAGCATGATGTTGTCAAACTCATTTACCTCCCTGGTGATTGTGAGGAAGTCTTAATGTGTTGGGTATACTGTTGCAAACAGAAGCGTGATGGCACGGTTGATTGGTGCAAAGCACAATTGACCGCCAAAGGATTCTCACAGATGTCTGGAGATTTCTTTGATGAGACATTTGCACCTGTCCTTCGTTGCAACGCTGCTCAAGCTCTTATCAGCTTGGCTGCACACCATGACAAGGATTTCGAGCAGATGGATGTCAACAATGGTCTTCTTAAATGGCGTTCTGGATAAAGAAACTTGTTTGGTGCAGCCTAAAAAAGGGGAATGAGAACATCTGGCGACAATACAAAGGCCTTGTATGGCCCAAAGCAGTCCTTTCCTTCCTGGAACATGGAGATCACCACCACTCTGAAGGAGGTGGATATTGCTGCAGCGTTGTTGACCCTACTATGCCTCTGAGCCCCCTTTGACCCTACTGTACCCCTCGCAGCCTTGCAGCCGTGCAGCCAGTGAAGACACTCTTGCAGTCGGCCCACAAAGTAAAGTTTAATGACCCTGCCCATGTTGTTTTTTTGCATGGAACTTGAGCACAACAGGCTTTGTCTCACTCCAATTGTTCACAGAGGAGCCAATGTTTGCAGCCTGGGGAGCATTTCCCCCCCACTCCTTGTCTCTATCACCTCTGTATTTACCCACATGACCCTAGCTGGCCAGGACTTGCTGAATTCATTTGATGAGCCGAAACTGGGAGAGACGGTTCATATAATGGATAACATCTGTGTCATCAGCTCATTGATGAACCTCGCGACGATGACACGTGCTGATGTTGCGTTCTCATTCATCATCTTGGTGCAGTTCTCTCAATTTCCTTGCAGGCAACATCTTGAGGCTGCAGTCAGGGTCTTCAGGTATGCACTGTCCACTGCTAGCTTTGGATTGTTCTCTCATGCTCAGCCCTCAGTCGTGTTGATGGAAAAGCTGACAGTGACTGGCAACTGACAGTGACTGGCAACTCAATGCTGACTCCTACAGCTGCACTGGCTGCATCTCTCTTGTTGGTGGCACATAGGAAACAAGGATCATTTATGGTTGAAGGAAAAAAAAACTCTTTAAATTGTACATAGAAATTCTGAAGGTCAGGAGTTTTCAAGGAATTTGAATTCTCCTAGAATTCAACTACACAAAAACTGAGCCTGGACCCTAACCCTCCACCATGAGGATCAACTGTTGCTCTCTTCTCTTGCCCAAAGAACACCCCTCACTCGCTTCAACTCCATCGCGGATGTCCATGACTTGGTCTTCCTCACAGAAGATTTGCGTGCACGACAGATTTCATGTAAAAAATGTGTGTGTGTGTGTGTGTGTGTGTGTGTGAG
>SZWC01010281.1:25330-60392 GCA_023375785.1 Penium margaritaceum
GCAGCCATGAGTTGCGGTTCAGATTGTGTTTTTGCCCACAAGACGCTCCTTCTATGTGGAGACCTCCTCGACAACGAGGGATGAGGAGGGAGGTGCGGCATTGTCCAAGCCATCGCGCACTAAGCAACACTATACAAGTAGCTGCCACCTGTCACCTGCCACCTGCCGCCTGCCACCTCCCAACTGTCACCTGCCGCCTGCCACCTCCCACCTGCCACCTGTCACCTGCCGCCTGCCACCTGCCACCTGCCACCTGCCACCTGCCACCTGCCACCTGCCACGTGCCGCCTGCCACTCTAGAGCCACCGCTCTGCCATCGCCGGCGCAGACCTGTTGTGAACAACGAAGCGATTCCACAGGTGCAGAAGGCGGAGGAGAAGTCGGACTAGGTCCTGATGCAAAAGAATCTGCGGTAGCAATGCCCGGGAGATGGACGTGCTGACGGAGAGGGCGATGAAGAGGAGCGACGCATTCACCGGCTCCGAAGGAAGCTCATGCGGCTAACACCTTTCCCTCGGGCTAGAAGAAAGGGCGGATGGATCGAACCACATGTGAACGACATGTCGTTTGGCGTGACTCCGGCTGTCTGGCGTTACGCTGACGCACAAGCTGCTTGCAGAGCAAGAATCACAAAGATTCGAGCGGACCACTGGTCGTGATAAACTGAGGTGGGGCTACCTCAGCAACGAAACAAGCCAGCAACTTCAACCCAGCCCCCTACGGAAAGGGTTAAGGTGGGAAAGAATAGAGATGGGGGTGCTTCCACCATAAGGTGAACAAGATGGGAGAAAAATAAGAAATCTAGGCTTTCGGATGAGAATTCTTTGTACAATGACTTTTCTTTTGGGGCTCCGTGTAATAACCGAGTCCGTGTAGATTGCCCTTCTTTTGCCATAATTATGTAAACTCCTTAACCCCTAACCAAGCCCGTGCTGCAATCCCAGCCCCCAAAATTTGCAGATACGAGGGAAAACATACATGATTGGATGTGTCCCAAGGAAATGAAGTGAGAGAGGCGACAAGGCTAGAAACAAGGTTCTCCTACTACAAAATCATACATTCATTGGAGGTGTAAAACTACATTCTTTGGGAGGATTTCTTTTGGACCTGTGATTATTTTTGTTTACTAAAGTTATGGGGGAAATAAGACCTGTGTGATTCTCACTACATATGAGAAGTGTCTCTTAGGTAGTGGAAGAAGAGACAGGAACACTGTGGAGCAAGCACCAAGACGGGTGCACCATGTATGGAGGTCAAAAACCACAGATATCTGTCAAAGTGCAACGAGAGGTGAGAAGTAACGAAGCAACAAGCAACAGAGCTGTTACGGGGAGGGGAGAGCGAGCGAGCGAGCAGCGAGCTCGATCTCGCTCGCCACCCTTGAACCTGGGGGATTCGATCCAACCTACCCACAAGAAAATTTGCCACCAGATTGTAGGTGTGCCAAGCAGATATCTAGCTAGTGGTCGAACCCGGTTATTCTTATGGCCCATCATGCATGAATGCACGTGAGCCATACAAGTGAGGTTGGCAAGCTTTTCTTGATCCATGCCATGGCTCGTCTTGGTGGAAACGCTGCCGGGACGAAGGTCTCTGGCTTAGTCACCTGCATCAGTGTTAGTGGAGTGTGTGCAGCGAGGCCAAAGGTCACAACATGCCATAAATCAACACTCCCCCATGACTCGCAGCCGACACACACGTGATCACATACGCACAGGGACAAGGGTCTCTCCCCCATGACCCACAGCCGACGCACAATGACACACACGGACATTCACAAACGAGTGTCACAAGGAGTGACAGACAACGATGCAAACACTAGTCACAGCCATTCAGCCAGGATCACCACGCGGACACAACAACCCAACAGCATGCACAGCAGCCTTGAAGACGTTGCTGATGAGTGCCTTCGTCAGGAAATCGGTGCGCTGCTGTCGTGTATCAACCCAGACGACCTGGACATCATCTGCAGCGATGCACTCGTGCACAAAATGATGCTCAACATTGATGTGCTTCGTGCGTGTGTGATGCATGCCATCATGTTCATCAATCGCCTTAGTGCTTTGATTGTCGCAGCACAAGGTGATACAACGGATGGGGACGCCAAGCTACTGCAGTAAGCGACACAGCCACACCATCTCGCAAGTGCATGCGCCCAGAGCAACATACTCAGCCTCACTTGAGCTGTGTGCCACACAGCCCTGGTAACCACTCTTCCACGACACTATGGTCCCGCCAACGAGGAAGATGTAACCTGTACGGCTGCGTGCGTCAGTGTCATGTGCCCAATCGCAGTCCGTGTATCCATCCACAACAATAGATGGCTGTGCACGATAACACAACCCAGTGCGTGTAGTGGAGAGGGCGTTCCGGACAACGCGCAGTGTAGCCTCCATGTGTCGAGCTCGGGGAGCCTGGGAGAACTGGGCTAGGAAGTTCACGGAGAAGGCGACATCTTCCCTGGTCGTGGTCGCCAGACACATCAGTGACCCAATGACGCGGAGATAGTCGGTTACATCAACGGACTCCCCCAGCTTAGACGCATCGAGTGTCTTCAGCAGCCTCTGACCTGCTGGGGTCATGGGCGTGGACGCGGTGGGTGTGGACTCAAGCAGTGAGGCAAAACGCTCCCCCAGGCTGCGGAAGTATGCAGCCTGGTGAACATGGAGCGTACGACGAGAACGATCACGCTCAAGCTCCATGTCCAAGAAGACACGAGCAGGGCCCAAGTCTTTCATTTTGTACGTGGATTGCAGAAGCGTCTTCACTGACTGGATAGCGGTCTGACTGGGGGATGCCATCAGCAGATCATCCACATAGATGAGGACAGCAACGAATGGGGTGGAGGGTGGACTGACAAAGAGCAACGGATCCACTGTAGTATGTCGGTAACCTCCTTTCTCAAGAGTGGAAGTAATCTCTTGGTTCCAACACCGTGGCGACTGTTTCAAGCCACAGAGGGCCTTTCATTCCGTGGAAGCATTGATCCCTGGCTCTTGTAATCTGCTGTTCTTTGGAAAGCTTACAGACTTACATTTGGAGACCATACAGCATGCACTGCACCTTTTGGCATGTTTTTGGGCACGTGAATCCCCCCAACCTTGCCTATCCTTGTAAGGCAACACCACTAAAACATAGTTTTCTTGCTACACTTGCATCCCTCTTTCTCTTTGCCAAAGGCATCCCACACGCGCTGTTGCCACTCGGTATGTGTCGTCAGAGAATCCGGGAGGCTGGACCATGTAGATCTCCTCATCCAACTGTCCATGGAGGAACGCATTGTTCACATCCATCTGTTCGAGCTCCCAGTCGTGATGAGCCACAAGACATAACAGCGCTCTGGCAATGGTATACCGCCCGACCAGTGCAAACGTCTCGTCGAAGTCGACGCCGGGGACATAGGAGAAACCCTTTGCAGTGAGACGTGCCTTGCATTTGTCGAGTGCACCGCCGGGCTTGTACTTGCGACAAAATACCCAACGGGCATCGATGGCTTTGCGCCCAGGTGGTAGATCGACAAGCTCATAGACCGAGTGAGCTCGAAGGGCGTTTAGCTCGTCACGCATGGCAGCCTCCCACTACTGGGAGTCGGAGGCTACACAAGCTTGACGTATGGTTGTCGGCTCAGAGGGTAAGGCAGTAGTGACCGACGTGGTGTGACACTCGGTAGAGTTGCATAACACAGCAGCTTCCAGGGCCCGCTCATGCTCGGAGGCGAGGAGCGTATAGCCGAGGGAAGAACTGGGATGGATGATCCCAGTAGCTAGGCCCAGTGCCTCCATGCCGGTGGGAAGAACAGGCGAGTGATCAGCCTAAGACGCAGACTGAGAGGGAGGAAGGCGTACCGATGTTGTGGAAGTGGTACAACGGTTAGGTAAGGAACGAAGGCGTCCACCCCGGACGAAGGGTGAAATAGGAGCATAACTAGTTGGGACAGGCGGAGGTGGGTTAGACACCCGGACGGGAAAGACTGCAGGCAAAGAAGCAACAGGAGGTGTGCCTGGGCTGGACGGGACAGTGGGAGATGAGGCAGACTGGACAGCATCAGAGCTGGGAGACGATGGTGTGTCAGAGGGGCTGGGCGACACGGCAGGGGAGGAAGACACGGAGAAGGTAGGGACAGGCCCTGACGTTGAGGAATGCACCAAGGGTGAGAGCTGCGGTGCAATACCAGGGACTACAGGACTGGCAGGACCGGCGGGACCGACATCCCCCTTCAACCGAGAGAAAGGCAGAAGGGAGGAGGCAGGAGGCAAGCGATCGAGATCCCGAAGGAAGACAAACTCAAAGAACAAAGCATCGCGAGACTCGACGACACGCTGCCGGACAGGGTCCCAAAACCGCCAGGCTTTGGGCTTGGCACACACGCCGAGAAAGGGGCAGAGACGACCGCGAGGGGACAGTTTCCCATCACGGAGATCCTCCGGGAGCCAGACAGACGCGATGCAGCCTTGGGACGAGAGGGCAGAGGCAAGGGAGGACGAGGAAGAAGCGGCGGAGGCAGAGGAAGTCGTAGAGGAGGAGGAGGGGGCAGCAATAGTGGAAAGTGCAGTAATACCAGCGACAGCAGAGCGGTGGAGGCGCTTGTTCTAGAGGCTAGTCCACCAAGCCGCAAGACGCTCTGACGTGAAGTCCTAGAGAGCACCAACCCCAGGAGGTGACGTGGGCGGAACTAGGAGCGAGGCAAGACGCTCCAGCTCATCTGGTGTGACGTCACGAAGGAGATCTGACAACTCAGGAATAAAACCGTCGACCATGGTCAAAACGGCAGAGAGTTGGCCAGGTGCCGCTTTGTCAAGCTCACGAAGGAGTTTGAGACCACGAGCCGAATAGGCATCGGCGGTTTCATCAGCACGCATAAGAAGCGTGTTGAACTGGACTGTAAGCGCGCTCTGTGCGGCTTGTCCAGTGACAGTGGTACGCCGACGCAGCATGGCATATGCGCCAATGGGGTCAGCAAGTCGCTGGGCAGCAGGGTCAGCATTGAAGGTGCTGACGTCATCAATCAGTGAATCAGGGGGCAGCAGCGATGAGAGCTCGGACTGCACGAGCGGACTCAGCAGCAACCAGTGTGAAGGGATCAACAGCAGGGGAGTAACACTCCCATAGCTGCTCTCCTTGAGCCCAGGCACTGAAGCGCACTTCCCAGGAGGAGAAAGCAAGGGCAGAGGTAAGCGCAAGCGGCTGAGAAAAGAAGTCATGCTGGCAGAGCGCAAGCGGTTTGGTGGCAGTAGCGGCAGTATTAGTAGGAGGAGCAGCAGAGGTGCTAAAGGAAGAGGTGGTGGCAGCCGGAATAGTGGCACTGGCAGGGGGAACAGCCGACGCAGCAGGGAGGCGGCGAAGGACAATAGCAGCCACTTCATCAGCGAAAGCAGCGCGGTTGTCCTTAGCAAGCTTAAGCCGGTCCTGAGCCTCTTGCTGGGCCTCGCGAGCAAGGGCCAGCTGGCGCTGAAGAGAAGAAATGACTAACTCGTCGTCATAGAGCATGGTGAAGACGTGGGGGCTCTGTCCGACAAATTTCGGCAGAGTTTCCCCAGCCCCTGTGGGCGTGGGAAACATGGGGTTGCCTGAGGCAAAAGAGAACAATACTGCAGGATAGCCCACCCCGAGTCAGACAGGTCAAGCCACGTACAAGAGGCAAGAGAAGCATGCAAGTAGGTACAGAATGCAGCAAGCCAAGTCAAGAAGATGGGCTGCGCAGAAAGACAAGAAGAGGTGGGATAGCAGCAGCCGCGGAGGCAGACAGGATAGAGACAGTGGAGACGATGGGCACCGTCAGAGAAAGAACTCCGGTGGTACAGGCGGTACAGAAGGTGATGACGATGGCTGTGATGGAGACTGCCCCCATGACAAGGCTAGAGGCAGCTGATGGTGCAGGTGCTAATGCGACAACTGCTGCGGCTGTAAAGCTACGAATAGAGACTGCAACTGCTAATGTTGCTGACACAGCTGCGGCTATGGCAGAGACAATGGCAGATGTTGCGGCAGAAACCTGTGTGCCTATGTTCGCAGCGGCTGCTGCGATGGTACCAACAGCAGCTGCTACTTCTTTGTAAGCGTCCGTAGCCCATCCTGCCGACGTTGAGGCAGGAGCATGCGAGGCTCTAGCTGCTGTGGCAAAAGTGGTTGTAGCTGCTACTACGGCGTCAATGAGAGCAGATGTCGTGCGAGTGACAGCACTCACAATACGTACGACGTCGTGTGTGAGCGCTAGGTGCAACTGGTCCGCAGCAAATTCGGACGCGTCCTGCCAAAGCGGATCCCCCCCCGGGAGAGAGAGGTGGAGACGCGCTTACCGAACGTTGACGAGATGCCACTGCAGACGTGGAGGCGGCCGTCTCAGTTTCGCAGTCACCCATCATTCCTCTCCGATGACACGCGTGACGCTGTGGCAGTCTCCCCTCGTAGTACACGCTGGGAGAGAGCACGATCTGATCACCGGTTTGCGCCAGCGTGACAAACACAACACCACGCGACGGGTGCTATGGCTGCTGCGGTACGTGTATGTCGGCCAAACCTGCTACTATTGCCAAACTGCTGATGCATCCATTGGTGTGCACTGGCTGAACTGCTGAACTGCTGAGCTGTTGTTGCTCACGTTGCTACTGCTATGTCTGCTGCAAATATGTTGTAGCTGCTGCCGTGGGTGTGCACTAGCTGAACTACAGAACCGACTTCTGCTGCTCACGTTGCTGTTGCTGAACTACTCAACTACTTCTACTGCTCACGTTCCTGCTGAGCTGCTGGTTCTGCTGAGCTGCTGAACTGCTCAACTGCTGAGCTGCTGAAATGCTGAGCAACTCAACTGCTCAACAGCTGAACTACTGAGCAGCTGCTGCTTCTGCTGCTCACCTTGTTGCTGAGCTGCTGCTTCTGCTGCTCACGTTGCTGCTGAGCTGCTGGTTCTGTTGAGCTGTTGAACTGTTGAACTGTTGAGCTGCTAAACTGGTGAGGTACTGAACTGCTCAGCAACTGAAGTGCTGAGTTGCTGCTTCTATTGCTCACGTTGCTACTACTACTGCGGCAGTTGTGTCAGCTGTTGCTGCTCCAGCTGCTGTCAATGCACACCAGCTAGAACTTGTGTTGCTGAGCTGCTGCTGCTGCCAGTGCTGCGTCGGCTACTACTGTTGTTGCAACTGCTACTACGGGTGCTGCTGTTGCTCACGTTGCTACTGTTGCGTCTGCTGCTGATGTATTAGAGCTGCTGCTGCTTAGAATGCAGTTGTTGTCGGCAGTGGGGTTGTCTCGGAGGAGCCGCCACAGGAGGCGGTGCTGGCAGCCTCCTAGCACGTCTTATCTTAGACGGCTACAGGGCCGTCTAAGACTGCCGGATCAAGTTGCTGCTGTCGTCGTGCCGACGGTGGGCAGTGCTGAGTGAGAGGGTGGCAGACAAGAGAGTGTCCCCTCCCCCCCTTTCTTGTTTCCTGCTGCAAGAGGCAGGTCATCGCCGAGAGGGGCAACGTTCTTTGCCCGTGGTCAGCGATGGGAGACGGGCACTCAGTAGAAGGAGAGAGAGAGGTGGAGGTGAGAGCAAGAAAAGGCTCTCTGACTTTGGGCCACAGTGGAGTGGGTGAGAGATGCCAAGAGAGGTCGTCGCTCCACAGGCCGTGGATCTACGAACAGCAGGTTGATACGATGTCTGTCTCTCATGCACTTGTTTTGATACCAGTAGGTAGTGGAAGAAGAGACAGGAACACTGTGGAGCAAGCACCAAGACTGGTGCACCATGTATGGAGGTCAAGAACCACAGAGATCTGTCAAAGTGCAACGAGAGGTGAGAAATAACAAAGTAACAAGCAACAGAGCTGTTACGGGGAGGGGAGAGCGAGCGAGCGAGCAGCGAGCTTGATCTCGCTCGCCGCCCTTGAACCTGGGGGATTCGATCCAACCTACCCACAAGACAGTTTTCTACCAGAGTGTAGGTGTGCCAAGCAGATATCTGGCTAGTGGGCAAACCCGATTATTCTCATGGTCCATCGTGCGTGAATGCACGTGAGCCATACAGGTGGCAGTGTTTGCTGGGGTCAACATCCTTATCGTTCTTCAAGACATTGCAACACTAACAAAACTCTCGTCGGACATCTTTGTGAACTTTGTGAAACGTTTCCTTGCAATGCCCATGATTTTAAATACCATCCTCCCATAGTCATCCACATGGTCATCGTGGAAGGATTTCTTCTTGAGATTTTTCAAACAATTCGGAACGCGTTTTTGAAAAGTTCCAAACTATGTTAAATTTGTATGGTCTTGATTGTTTTCAAAATCTCCCTCGTAACCCGTGGATGACTCCTGCTGTCACTTTGAATTCCACCCTCGGTAACAAAACTCAAACACTCCAACTTCAACGTCGAATCTCCATCCACCCACCGACCCTCTCCTCTCCCCTCGTTGTGGTTCAAGATTTGCGATGGCCGTCAAGAGGTCCAAAAAAAAATTAGCAAAGGACCAAACAATTTCTTCCACATTTTTTTGAAAGCAAGCCACGGGATTTCTACACACATTCAAACAGGACAGAAACTAATGATGTCCAAGGGTCAAACATCTGGGTAAGTAATTTGTTTATGAATAATTCTGGGATTAGGGTGATCTTTCTAGTAGTCCTCAACCTTCTCAACATTCCACACTTTGTCCCCTTTCCACCAACATCATCACCCATGGGTATGGTGAGGGTCCTTAACATCGTTGTGTGAAATCATGGTGTTCCTTGCACTACCCTACGGATGTTGACTTTTAACTATTGATTTTTTTGGCAGACACTCAAACTAGAGTCATCTTTTGTCAAATTGAAGAGGTGCCACCATAGCAACTTTGCTCGCATAATAACACCATATCATTGCCGCAATCTGCACCACATCCCACCAAGGTGTTTTTAAGGCCGATTCAACCACCCGAGAACAAAAGTATTTACCATTTTAGTTTGTGGGTTAAGTGGGAAACATATGATTAATCTTGACCACAGCCCGGTTGAATCTGTGTAGTAGAAATTCTATCCTCTCGAGCGTTCGCCCAACAAGATTTCCTTGCTCAAACTCAAACAAGTAAATACTTGGTCCATGGCGCTTTGATATCATCGGCAGTCAGGCGCCACTTGTGATTGAGTTCACTCGGCAAAGCAGAACGCCCCATCCAAGAACGCTTCCGCCAGTGTGGCCCAGTGGAAGCGTGCTAGCTTAGAGCACATGAGTTTTCCAGTTTCTAAACTCGTAGATTGACCAAAAAAAGAGTTTTGTTTTCAACGTGTCGGCGCAAAATCGTCGCGTGCAAGGCACAATCGGCATTTTTGCACCGACATCTATCCTGCACCCCTTGCTCTTGCTACTGCACTATCCCTCATCCTCACTTGGTCTCGAGAGCAAAGAGGGCAAGCGAGGGTGAGGGCACAAAGCCACAGGCCTCAACCCTCAAGGCCTCTCGGCTTCTTCACCACTGATTGGCCCACTAGCTCAATCGGAAGCCGGTGGCTTGCATACGGGTGGAAGGCCAGTCACTTGAACATCCGCCAGCCACCTGGCCGTCCGGCCGCCGGCTGGCCGCCGGCTGGACGGTAGCCATTGGGTCGCTCGCCACCAGCCAACCCTTAGAATAGCAAGGGGTGGCTAGCAGCCATCCCCTTACTATCGGGAGGTGGGAGGGCCAACCCTGCCATCTCTCTACATTCCTCTCCATTTTGTATGAACGTCCCGATTCATGACCAAGTGAGAGTGCCGAATAGTGAGTTGTCAACATTGTGAAAGAAAATTCATAATTTCAATCACCAGCTAAACATGAACACGTGTATTGCACTTGGATGTAAGCTGCAGCTTGTTGGTCAATGCGGCTAGCGATCTCCCCCCTTTAGGCTGGAGCGTCCGTGCAATAACCATGTTGTGCGTCCCCAACATCCGATGGATGTTGTCCATTAATGCCACCATGGAGGAGCATTGTTCACTTTTTTCGCGTTCAAGTGGTGCCCCTACCACGTGTCGATCGGTGCAAGCTGCAAGCTCGCTGTACTACTTGTTGACCACTTGTGTGGACAATCAAGGTTTAGGCTCCCATGATTTATTTGGAGGTCTACAACCGGCCGAATGAACGAGGTATCCCTAACAATGCATGATCGGCTTGTACACTCTCTATGCCAGAGCACGCAAAGGACCTTGTATTGGCCGTCGGCAGCAAAGACCGTAAGCGGTGGCTGAACGATTCCGTTTGCCGTGTATGGAGCCAGGAAGCTCACATGAAATGCATCATGTATCTTCATGCTCGGCGGAAGCAACGATGGGTATGTCACAAGCCCGATGCGTGCCACAATGGATAATGATCCGATCCACTTTCGGAGAGGTTTTCGCGTCCCTAGGGACTTCAGTTGAATGTTTTTAGTACTAAGAAGAACTTTGTCACCGATGTCAAACGAGACTTCACGGCGACTTTCATCCGCACATGCCTTTTGTCATTGCCGAGCTGCATTAAGGTGGCCCTTTGCCTCCTGTAACAAGGAGTCTATGTGTCCGGCAAAAGCTTGAGCCAAAGGAAGCTCTCCTTGTCTACTCCCATTCTTCAACATGACACTCTGTTTGTAATGTTGAATATAAATCATTGCATCACTGGTACTCATCACTCGTACAATATGGTTGTTACCAACAACTATGCCATTTGATGGCTTGTTGCATAAGTTCAAGGCTAAAAGGGAGACATCTCCTGTAGATTCAGCCAGTACATGCACTTGAGCACCAGCTAGGTGTCCTCTTAACCTTATCGTCATGTTTCTCTCTCTCTCTCTTCCATGTAAAAAGGCTTGACGATGGCAAGTCGAGTTTGTGATGAAATCAGAATCTGTGCGGCGGATGCCGCAACTTTCATGATTCACCCATTCATACCTACATCTTGAATTCGGCTAGCACATTTTGATCTTTAAATTTGACTAGGTAAAAATCGTCAACCAAAGGTATCCTAGACGTGATTGAAGTGACCACTTTCAAGGTGTTTTCTTCAACCACTGCATTACAAAACTCTTGCACAATGGTCATTGTAACCACCACTAAACATGTTCGATCATGCAGCTTGTCCGGAGTTGAAACTTCTAATGAATAATGTTGGTAAGCAAGTGTAGAATGAAGTTCAACAAGAGGAGAAAAAACAAAAGAGAAGTTTCAACTTGTAAGTAACCCCAATTGCTTAATATCCTCATCTGAAAACATCAACCACACTCGTGACGTACTTCTATCCCTAGGTGATCCCCACTAATGTCACTGAGGGGTGGGAAAAACCCGCACCACGGCTCTATCCATTACCACATGCAGGCCCATTGCCGCGACCGCGGCCTTGTTCATGGCCCTGTCCACGGCCTCTTGCTACAACATCTCCACGAGGTGCTATAGCTGCGACCAGCGCCGCAACCTCTTACCCACCATAAGGAGACTCAGGGCAGTGGGTCCTAAAGTGGCCAGGTTGTGTGTAATTATGGCAGATTCCGTCACGGAAGGCTGCCTTGGATGCTCACACACCAGGTACTGCTCGTCATTGTTGCGGCTGCAATTGTTGTAGACCTTCTGCCCACTAGCCTTCTTAGCTAGAGGGTTTGCAGGCTGCTTGCCCTTGGCCGTGCCCCATTTTCCGGATGACCCACCAGTCCCTGTAGCATCCACGCGCATGGTGCGACCTTGTTGTGCACGCGCGTTCCACCGTGCATCAAAGTAGTGCTTCAGGATCGCCAAAGACTCTTTGTTCATGTAGTCATGCAATGCCCTCCAACTTGTCCAAGCTTGGCCAGTTGCCGTCATGGTGGTCTTGTCCTTAAAATTCTTATTGGCTAAACTATCACGCAAGTACTCCAACAGTAAGCACTCCGGTTACTTGAAGTTTTGGATCTCATGCCCTCTATGAAGCTTTATGCTTCCTCCATGAGTGCGATAAACTCACTCGAGTAGGCTTCGAGTCAGCTATCCAGCTGCTTGAAGTCCTCGATCTTGTGGAAGGCATGATGTGCCTCCTCACGCTTGGTGTCCTTCTTACGCATGATAGCACAGAAGGCCTCCCATGGCATAGGTTACCACAGAAGGTATGGTTACTGCGTTTTCCACACCTTGACCTTGTACTTGAAGAGCTTTTCCTCAAGTCGCGTTTGTGACAAGGCCACCCCACTAACCGAGTGGCACCTTGTAGACACACAAAATGTGTTCCATGTGATTCAGCTTATTGGCCAATTTCACGCCCTCCCGAATGATCTCAACATTGTGAAGGAAGGACGTGTTCATGATTAATCATGAAGTTGTCGAGGTAGGCAAGTCCTTGTTAACACTAGCGGTAGCATCAGCTCCTGTGGCCCGCTGTGATTGCTACTGCATCCGCACATGCATCACGCTCTGCTATGCCTTGTCGAGGTTGTTGCATCAACAGGTTGCCTCGTGAGCAGCTAGGTATTGCAGCTAACGTTCATGGTTGAGGTCTGTGATGCTCTGCCTAACATGGGCGAGCAAGTTGGTAAACGCGAACTTTAGCTTTGATGTCGTCATAGCGTTAGTGACAACCTCCATAGTCTTTTGCTATCAATACACCGTTATCCACTACATGAGAGTATGTCTCGCGTACCCACCTCCGTGAAGTCCCACCTTCTGGAGGAGGCTCTCGTCGGTAATGATGCTTGAGTGGGCATTGGTCTACCCCATCATAGCTACATCGTAAGGAGGGTTCGTCCCCAATCCTGTGGGTGGTGTTGCACATCCACTCTTGGTGGTGATCTTGAGTCGGCTCGCCGCCCCAGCAACCAACTTAGCAAGCATCCGGGTATCGTTGCAAATTGCCTTCCCGGCGATGTCGTTTGGCTCGTGCACTTAGGAACTTCTCGTGTAGCTGCATTTCATGTCTTTGCCACTGTTTGCAGCCTTGCTGTTGTCAACATCTTCATATGATCCAGAAAACGTCTTGTCCTTCTCAATTGATTGGCTTGAGTTTGCTGCATGATGATGGCGATGATAACAATTCCTGTATGCTTTGTTATCGCCGGCGTAGTGCTCTTTGTTGGGATCCAAGCTTGGGTGGTCCTCCGTCACATGGGAGGTGTCCAAATGCACGTCAACATGCTCATCGAGCACTTTTTTGGCTTCTGCATACTTTTTGGTGTCGCCGAGTTTAGCTAGGGTTGTATTTGAAGGTACTTCTGCCTTTGGTTTGGAGACCATGCTAAGTGGCGGCTCTCAAAAATTGGAGTCCGTCGAGGGCATGTTGTGAGGCTGTCATCCCTTGGCCTTATTGGTCTTGGACAGTCTAGCACTTGCCATTCCGTTGCATGTGCAACTAGCACGTGAAGACCGTGTGGATCGCCCCACAACCTTGAGAAGGTGTCGCCTCCGGAAGTCACCTTGCTCTCATGTTAAGTGAGGGAGTTATAGAACTCATTTATATCTTTCTATTCCGCCATGGTCAGCACAATCACATGGTAGAAAATACTATTTTGTAAGCCGCCATAGTCAGCACAATCACGTAGGTTCTAGCCAACACCCCAAGTCGTGACTCACGGCACTAAGCAATCTGAAAAGCCTAGAAAACCCAAAGCAAGGACAAGATCAAGAGACGAAAAAAAATTGAGCACCGCTTAAAAAGGAGAGCAGGAGGAGGGATCAACTTTGACTAAGATGTTACACCTTCGCATGCTCCTCCCTCACTATTCTTGTCTTGTTGTTCGTCTTCTTGTCTTTTTGGGCCTGCTATTGAGTCCTCTTCGCGCGTCTCGCGTCTCTTGGAGACGTCTTCATTGAGCCACCGGCATTGGATAAGCCACCAAAAACATTCAAGGTGTCACTTTCCTTCTTTGTAGGGTGTTCTCAAGCTGTGAGAGCCCCTAGCCTTGGAAAGAAGCATTGTCCCAGTTTTTGGATGGAGGAGAAAGGAGGGAGCCTTGAGAAGAGGAGAAACGTTGGTGGTTTGGGGGCGGGCACTCTTCGCCCCGTTCAAGAAAAATACACCTAGCCCTATGGAGGGTGAAAGAAGCTTGAAGGAGCTAGCAGGAAAAAAGAAGCAAAGTTCCTGAATAGCTTTCCAAGGCAGTTTAGGCCTCCTATAACGGTTAAGTTTTAAGCCTGTACCCCTCTGTGGCGTTCCTACTGCTGCTATAGCTACTCACGACATTTTGTATCTCTTATCGCCGCCGAAACAATCTTGGTTGCGAGACTCGTCTTGCTCGAAAAACCATTGATACGGCTATGTCTCTAGACCCTCCACTTAGGTTGTCATTGGAGTTCACAAAATGGCGTTCACAACTCGCTGGGAGAGGGTGTTGGTCTTCACGAATCTCTCATTGTGCTCTGTTGTGTCCTCCTAGATTGTGTACATTGGCGTGCAGATGATTGACGGTGGGACGCGACGCTGCTAGAGTATTGTCCAGTGGATCCGACACACGCTAAGGCCTACATGCGTTTGGCTAGAGCCTCCTCCCTCCAACGTGCTCAGCTCCATCAGTAGACCTCCTCAACAGTCGTACCGTTGGCAGTCACTATCGGTGCATATGCTATTTGTACGCGTCCAGTGCAGGATTTGAATACAATGTTGCATCTGCAGCGTCATGTTCTGCTTAGGATCCATCTTTCATGTTATTTGGACACTGTTGGGACCGGGGACTAGCGTAGACACCGCCTGGGTTCAGGCGGCTATAACTCATTCCTTTTGTTTTTCTAGGTGATTTTGACCGCACGACTGCGTTTGCAGCGTGCGTGTTATGGTATGGTCCAGTTTTCAAGCAAAACGGACGACCCTCGGGTTTTGGGCTCTCGGCTGTCTAGCAGGGCTCACCGACAAAACCCTGCCTGCCAGAAGTAAGGTCCTTTTCTGATTGGCTTAGAAACTGAGTAACAAGCTCTATAGAGCTGGGGGATGGGGAGGGGGGCTAGAACTTGGAGGGTTCTCCCATTGTTGCTCATTCTCAGTTCCTCATCAGTCATTTCCAGTTTTCAGCTGTTGTCTGGCGCTAACTCTGGCACACACATTTCTGAGTAACAACACCAGAGCTCTCAGACTTTGACTCTAGTGCAGCACACTAAGGGGGTAGCCTAAGCAACTAGTGTGGGGTCCCGCATGCTACATCAACAATCAACATTGTTGCTGCTCCAACCTGCTGCATTAGGGTGTCAATCTTGTTATCAAAGCCAGAGCACAGCACAAGCACCAAAACACTACCGAATAGGTCCACTCAACGCCAGCGGCCCCAAGAATGCGCTCGTGGAGGGAAAATGCTGCCGGATTTTTTCTGGCAGCGTTCACCCGCTGAGTGGAGTCTTCAAAACCCTCCGGATGCCGGACAAATGCTGCCAAAGTATTTTGGGGAGCACCGACCCCACGGTGATGGTAGCGGTGGTGGACTTACGATCGGTACAATCGACCAATGCTCGAGCAGCACTAATGCACGTGTCGACGCCACCGCCAGGAAAGTGATTGTGTTGCTGTTGCCAGTGCGGCAGCAACAGCAACAACATGCAACAAGCAGCACGTAGATAGCAAGCAGCAGCTGGTGCAACAAGAATCAACTTCTCTGGCAAGTAGCAATAGCAGCAACAAACATTAGCCGCAACCGACATCAGCACCAAGCAGTGAGCAGCACGTAGGAGCATCGGGTAGTAGCAGCAGCAGTGAGCAGCGAGCAGAAGGGAGCAACAAGCAACAGCAAGCAACGAGTAGTAGCTGCAGCAACCGACATTAGCAGCAGCTAGCAGCAACAGCTGGAAGCACACAGCTGTAACCAGCAGCGGGCAGGAGCAACAGCAACTGAAGGCAACAACAGCAACAGCTACGGGCGGCATTAGCAGGAGCCAGCAACAAGAGTAGAAACAGTGGCCAGCAACTATAACAACATGAGCGTCTACGGCAGTAGCGTGCATCTACAGCAGCAGCAGCGAGCAGTGACCACGAACAAAAAAAAGAGAGAGGAACAAAAGAAAAATAATGAAATCCAGCACAGCCGAGGTTGCACCCCCATCCTCCCTTCTGGTGCTGTAGTAGCAACACCTGCTATACCAACAGCAGTGTATATTAGCGCAACTACAAAAACGGCAGCCACAACAGCTGCTGCCACAGTCGTAGTAGCTATAGTAGTACCAGCAACACGCAATACCATGGCAATAGTAGCGTTAGCAGTGGTTGCAGCTGTAGCACCAACCATAGTAGCGCTATAGCAACAACTGCATCAGTCCTAGTGATGTCAGCTGCAAGCGCTGACGATATCTCTAACGTCACTGTTGACGTCACCATTAACAAAAGCAACAGTAGTTATAGTAGCCACAGTAGTTGCAACCACAGCAGTAGCATCAGCAAAAGTAGAACAGTTACAGCAACATCAGCAGTAGCTATTGTAGCAGCCTCTGATGTAGTAGCAGCAGTAGTAGTGGGAATAGCAACGGTAGCGACAGCAGCCTGGCAAGAGCAGCAGCAGCTCTAGCAACAACAGTAGCAGTCACAAGAATGGCAACTGCAGCAGTAGCAGTAGTAGTAACAACATCAATTGCCATAGCATAGCAGCTAATGCAGCAACACTCATAGCAGCAGCGCAACTGCCAGTGCTGATGTCAGCCATCCTCTGCTAATGTCACCGCTGATGTCCATGTTGATGTCAAACGCACGGCCGACGGTATTACCTACATCACTACTGACGTCACTTCTGACGTCTCCAACAAGTTCAACAAAAAACATGAAAGAAAACAAAGGGAATCATGGCCAAAAGTGAGGAGAGGTCCTTTTCTACAGGAGGACCCCTTTGGCCCCCCCTTTTTGTAGTAACTGCATTAGTTGCAGCAGCAACAACATTAGCACCCGTAGCCACTACAGTTGCAGTGGTAACAACAACAGCAACACCCGCTGTAGCACCAGTAGCAACACCAGCCGTAACAGCTGTAGCAGCCGTTGCAGCAGCCAATGCAATAGCAGGAGCAATAGCAGCAGTAGCATTAACAACTGTAGCAACAGCAGCAACAACATGAGCAACTGTAACTACAATAGCACCAGCAGTCGTAGCAGCACCGACACCGTACAAGATCAGTTATTGGCCTTCTTGGCTTGACAGATCATCTAGCTACCATACATCAGCAGTTCACAACGCTCACGTAGTAGCTGATAGCACTGTAACCGCCAACACAGTTGCCATAGCAGTAGCCGTTATAGCAGCAGCAGCGGCCGCAGCATTAGTAGTCACCACCCTTCCTTCCAACCGGGCATGCTAGTCTCGCCATTTCCTCTCCTACATAGTTTTTGCATAGCAGCATACCGAGAGCCAAAGGCAGACCGTGTCATAGGTTCTAGGCCTCGCTCTGGGTGCTAGCCATAGGCAAAAGGACTTTGAAACCCCGCCCCCACCGCTTCAAGCTGGCGAGCAGTTCTTGAGCTTGTAACCGAGCTTCCGCATCTCGGTGCAGGGTGAGGGCATTTGGCCATACTAAGTCCTGCCCTGTGACTCCATCCAGCCCAACCATGTGTATGAAGTTTGTTGCACTGCACGTGCCATCCTCCTCGTCGCCCCTGCATCCTCACGTCTTGCTCTCGAGCCCTTCCTCAGGGACTTCTCCACTAGCGGCCTCTTCGACCCCGCAGCAGCGTTGCAAATACTCACGCACCCTCATCACCTATCTAGCGAGACCAGTGTTTGCTTTGGAAGTTCAACTCCCTACATATGGGGCAGACCGAAACGGTGAACTTGTTCTGATAGCAAGTGGAGGAAATGTTTCGTTGCCTGGGAGACACTGCACCACCCCCTCAATGTGCGCTCCTCACCATCAAGTGTTGTGCAACCGATGTTTTCACCGATGTCTTCATCCATTATACCCAAGATGTCCTCGCTGTGATGGATGCCCAGGGCACCCTCATGCCCTAGGCATACAACTTCTTTCTCCATATCGAGAAGGCTCATCAGGAGTCCCGCATCCAGCACATGGAGGTCTTCGCCTCTCCTACCGTCGCCTCGGTGGTTGTTATCGTTCCCGTAGTAGCTGCATCCTACGGCGCCTCATCATCCAGCAAGAAGAAACGTAGGGGCAAGAAGGGCAAAGGCCCAAAGCAGCAGTCAAGCAGACCCAATGGTAGTAGCTTAGTCTGCCACAAGTGTGGCTAGACTGAACACGGGTGGTACACGCGTCCGCTCGCGACAAACGAGGCGCGCGCCATTGCCACCATGCATTGCCAGCGCGAGCACCACCTCGCCACCGCTGCCATAGTCGTAGCTCCTTCCTTGTCTGCATTGCTCCGACAGCTCCGCCGCAGCATCATCCGCAGCCGTTCGCGCCCACTCTTTTGTCATCGGTGCTTCCTTCCTCTTTCCCGGACTCCGGTCTCATCACGCCGAATTCGGTCTACTTTGTCGGTCCCTCATCCGGTGAGTATGAGCTGGAGCAGTTCATCACACTCCAGTTTGGATTGCCTCACCCTCCTCCCTAGGGAACTACGAGTTAGATCGTCGCTGGTCACCCTGCCCTGCCATGCATGACAGAGTGTGAGCTGCGGTCATACCCTGTACCTTCACCCATTTTGTTCTCTATCGTGCCCTTCCCACCTACTCCTCTTTGTGATGATGGCGTATGGCTGGATGACTAGCAGTCCCGGCTTGCACCACTGTCCATCGCACGTGTCCCTTGTCCACAGCCATGCAACTGTGAGCGACCTGGCGACACCGTTCGATCCGGCCGAGACCTAGATCATCGTCTCCAAAGCCACGTATGACATGATGGCCTCAGGCAAGGCCTTCAGTATCCTTGGCCCCTTTACCGATGGCTCTGGGGTTTGGATTGGCTTTGGTTAGGTTTTACCCGTTCACGGCGTTGGTGTTGTTCGTTTCCGAGGCCACGTTGGGGATGTCTTCGTGACTGATGTCCTCTTTGTCCCTGATCTTGAGCTCAGCCTCTTATTCGTCACTACCCGTGACCACATGAGCATGGACATAATGCACTCGTGTGGTTTTGGCTCTGTGTCGTTTCGTCCATCCAATCGCGTCGTCTTACATGCCATTGCCCGCGGCAACTTTTGGCACATGCCGCGTTTGTCTGCTTCTCCATCCATCCCCTCCCCATTGGCCGACACGGGCCATGTGCTTGTTACCAGCACACTCTCGCTGCAGCACACACGTCCCCTACACCACCACCTCCGTCATGTCCACTTTGCAGGTTTTGATAGCATGCTCCGCACGCAGCCTGCCACAGGCCTTGACTCAATCTGCTTTCCACTTCCGTGTCCCACGGAGTGCATTGACTACGCTCAGGGGAAGATGCATCTGTCCACCCACCCCCTGTCCTCCTCACGTGTGTTTGTACCGCCAGACTTGCTCCACTCTGATGTCATGGGTCCCCTTCCGACCGAATCTATTGTGGAGCACGAAAGCTATTTCCTGACCCTCAACGACGACTACTCTCGCTACCGCTGGGTTTTCTATCTAGGACAGAAGAGCAATGTTGCCCCCACCATTCAGGACGGGCTCCACTGTGCTGAGCGTGAGTGTGGTTGTCCTCTCCTCCGCTTCCACTCTAATCGTGGTGGTGAGTTCATAGGAGAGACCACACTCTTCNAATCTGCTTTCCACTTCCGTGTCCCACGGAGTGCATTGACTACGCTCAGGGG
Source organism: Penium margaritaceum (assembly GCA_023375785.1). Lineage (NCBI taxonomy): Eukaryota > Viridiplantae > Streptophyta > Zygnematophyceae > Desmidiales > Peniaceae > Penium > Penium margaritaceum. The sequence continues at coordinate 44,891 of SZWC01010281.1, forward strand.
AAGATGCATCTGTCCACCCACCCCCTGTCCTCCTCACGTGTGTTTGTACCGCCAGACTTGCTCCACTCTGATGTCATGGGTCCCCTTCCGACCGAATCTATTGTGGAGCACGAAAGCTATTTCCTGACCCTCAACGACGACTACTCTCGCTACCGCTGGGTTTTCTATCTAGGACAAAAGAGCAATGATGCCCCCACCATTCAGGACGGGCTCCACTGTGCTGAGCGTGAGTGTGGTTGTCCTCTCCTCCGCTTCCACTCTAATCGTGGTGGTGAGTTCATAGGAGAGACCACACTCTTCCTCCCCTAACGTGGCATCCGTCATGAGACGTCAGCACCTTGTACGCCAGCCCACAATGGCGTCTCGGGGCGGTGAAAGCGTACCATGGTCAACGCTGTCCGCACCATTCGCGTCGAGTTTGGTTTTTCTGATGACTTCTACTTCAAAGCCATGACCTACATGACATGGGTCTGGAACCGGATTCCCCACGGACCTCTTCCTCGTCAGTCCACGCCGTACCAACACTGGTGTGGCAAGCGCGCCGACCTCCGGCCGGCTCGTGTGTGGGGTTGTGTGGCCATCATGTGGCTGCCTACCCCGCACCAAGGCGGAAAGCTTAAGCAACGCAGCTGTCCCTGCAAATTCCTTGGCATCTCACCTCAGTCTAAGGCATGGCATTTTTGGGATCCATCCTGACACTCCATTGTCGAGTACCAAGATGCCCTCTTCTTTGAGTACCTCTTTCCCTGCGAGCTCATTTGCTACGGCGCGTCGATGTCCCTCCCGTCGCGTGAGGGAGTGGTAGGTCCGTCCTCTGTCCAGTTGTGTCCGGGCGCCATATCGCAAGCGCCTACTGGCACCTCTACGCCAAGTGCCTTGTTTGTGTCCGCCAGCCCCTCCGGGCCAGCTGCCCCATCTGCGTCCACTAGCACACCTACGCTGGCTGCCCCGTCTGTGCCCGTCAGCCCCTACGGGCCAACTGGCCCATCTGCATCCACTGGCACATCTACGCAGGCTGCCTCGTTTGTGTCCGCCAGCCCCTCCAATCCAGTTGCCCCATCTACATTTGCTGGCACATCTACAGCGGCCGTCTCGTTTGTGTCTGCCAGCCCCTCTGGGCCAGCTGCCCCATCTGCGTTTCTATAGACATCTACGTCGGCTGCCCCATCTGTATCCGCCAGCCGCCCCGGGCCAGCTTCCCCATCTACTTCCGCTGGCACATCTACTTTGGCTGCCCCGTCCATGTCCGCCAGCCCTTTAGGGCCAGATGTCCCATGTACGTACGCTAGCACCTGTGCGCTAGCCGTCCGTGTCCGCCAGCCCTCCGAACCAGCTACCCCATCTACGTCCGCTAGCACCTCCAAGCCGGCTGTCCCATCCGTGCTGGCAAGCTACACACGTGGCCTGGGTAGGAGTCTCCGACCCCAACCATCAGCAAGCATACAGGGAGCCGCCTCGTGTCCCATCGCGCCAGGACCCCCTGTCACCCCACAAGGTTCTCTACCTCTCAACAGACCCACTCCCAGAGTGTTGAGTGGGGACATTGGCACGAAAGCGCTTGGCTTGGACACTTTGGCGATCATCACTGACCTACATCTAGGGTCATCTTAGGGCTACGCCATGCTCCACCAAGAGCATTGATATGCCGTCAGCTAGGCTCACACGGTCCCCACCTGGGGCGCAAGACGCACAACCACCCATTGTCCGACCCACGAAACCCCAATAGGATCCAAGAATTCTACCTGAGGGTCGGGCGTCTCCCGAAGCAGCACACCGGGAGGTTGCATGTGCCGATGAGCTCGCTGCCATTCGGCAACATCAGGTCTATGAGCTTGTTGACCTTCCCCCCGGCCGAAAGGCCATCGGTGCCAAGTGGGTCCTCCCATGCAAGTTGAAGCTGGACAGGTCCCTAGACAAGTACAAGGCCCGTCTTACGACCAAGAGGTTTGCTCAGGTCCCCGGGATCGACTATGACCAAATATCCCCCCTTGTCGGTCGGTTGTCCACTAGCCGGGCGTTTTTCAGTGTGGTTGTCTAGCACAAGTGGGAGCTGCATCAGATGGATGTGAGCAACGCCTTTCTCCATGGCTCACTAGAGGGCAAGGAGCTCTACATGACGCAGCCTCTAGCCTTAGACGATGGCTCTGGTAAGGTCTCAAAGCTGCAGAAGGCCCTCTATGGCATGAAGGAGTCACCGCACTGCTGGATTCTGGAGATCAGTGGTACACTTCCTAGCGGCGTCGTCCTTCGTAGCACTACCGACCCCGCACTCCTCATCAGTCTTGATGTCAGACCTTTTTCACTACCTTGGTCTACGTCAACAATCTGCTCATCGTGTCACTCGATGTAGCTGACATCCATCGAGTCAAGGACCTGCTGCATGCCGCTCACCACATGAAGGACCTCGGATCGGCTTTCTCGGCATGGAGCTTCAGCATGATCGCTTTATGGGTGTCTTACAGATCAATCAGGCTTCCTATGTCAAGACCTTGTGAGGGCGCTTCGCTGAGGACGTCACCCTAGTGCCAAGATCATCCTCACCCATGTCAACCGATTGGCAGGTGAAGCTGAAGAGTTCTAATCAAGTCATTGTGACGGAGCCAGTAGATGTGAACACCTATGTGCATGTCATCGGGTCACTGATGTTCCTGGTGACGACGACGTGTCCAGAGATTGCCTACTGGCCCAGTTCTCTAAGGATCCACATCACCTCCTCTTTGAGGCCACTGTTTGAGTAGTGCGCTATGTTGTCTCAACCACACGGCGAGGCCTCATGTTCCGTTCATAGCCATCCATTGTTGCGGTAGGTTATACGGACAACGACTGAGCCGATAGTCTAAACGGTAAGAGTTGTACTAGCTGGATCTTTCTTGTTGGCAGCACGGTTGTGTCCTGGTGCAGCGGCAAGCAAGGCTGCATTGCACACAACACTGCTGAGGCTGAGTATGTAACCCTTGGTTCTGGCGCATATAAGAGGGTCTGGCTACGTTTCCTGTTGTCCAAGTTGCGTCAGTTAGCTGCATACATCAGGTTGCACTATGACAATAAGAGTGCCATGGCCATTGCTGACAATGACGGTGTGCATCACACTCAGAAAAAGCATATCAATGTCGAGTATCACTGTGTGTCTTCATTGTTACATGACGGCAGCATTAGCATTGTGTGGAGTGAGAGGGTACGGTAGTTGGCTGACTTCATGACCAAGGCATTGAAGCGTGACTCGTTCAAGAAGGCTTTGAGTGTAGTTGGTGTGCGGTCGTGAGATTCTCTCTCTCTCTCTCTCTCTCTCTCTCTCTCTCTATCTATCTCTCTCTCTCTCTCTCTCTGTGTGTGTGTGTGTGTGTGTGTGTGTGTATCTCTACCCCTGTCCGTGTGGTCTCCGTGCTCTCTGCCTTTTTATGTGCACTACGCCTGTGAGTCATGGGGGAGTGTTGGTTTTCACGCATCTCTCATTGTGCCTTGTTGTGTCCTCCCGACTTGTGTACATCGGCATGCAGATGATTGATGGCGAGAAGTGACGCTACTGGAACATCGTCCAGTGGAGCCGACGCACGTTGAGGCCAACACACGTTTCGCTAGAGCCTCCTCCTTCCAACGTGCTCAACTCAATCTGTAGACCTCCTCGGTAGTCATGTCACCGGAAGTTACTCTCCCTGAATATGTTGTCTGCACACGTCTAGTGTTGGGTCTAACTGTGGTGTTGCATCTGCAGCGCCATGCTCTGCTTAGGGTCCATGTTTCATGTTATTCGGGCACGGTTGGGACTGGGAACTAGCGTAGACGCCGCCTTGGTTCAGGCGGATACAACTCATTGCTGCTATTTTTCTAGGTTATTTGAACCACATGACTGCGTTTGTAGCGTGCGCATTATGGTATGGTCAAGTTTTCAGGCAAAATGGACGACACCTGGGTTTTGGGTTGTCGGCTGTCTAGCAGGGCCCACCGACAAAACCCTGCCTGCCAAAAATTAGTGGCGACTTTGCATGTCACCCCCATTCTTGCTCCAGCATGTCTGAGAGGCCCCCATTCTGAGAAAAATGGCTAGGTTGCCCCCATTCCGGAAAGTCATGGCTAGGTCGCCCCCACTTTTGGTGCTCCAGGGAATAATGGCTGGGATGCCCAATACGGATGATGTATTATCGACGCCTTGCCCCTACTTTAAAAAATGGGGGCAACAAATGATACCCCCCTGATCTTTAATCTTGATATTGAATATTTATGGAGTGGTTGAAATAGGATATGATATTTTGTTCAGTGAATTTGAGGGATCAAAATAATGAATAGGTCATTGTGCCATTGAATTCAAAATGGCATTTTGCATCCTTCCCTTTTTCTTTCCCTGGGTTGGTTACCGTCTATTGTTTTGACGTTTGATGTGTGAGCTTGACATTTTTGAGTTACCGTTATTCTCACGTGAGCGACTCAATCCTCATTTCCGAACAATGCGCCGTCGCGCCAACATCGTCCGGTTGAGCCGTCACGCCAACCACGCCTGTTTGTCTGACAGCCTATTTGACAAGCTCTCAGACAAATTGACATGAGTGGACAGCGAATGTGATGGTTCAAGAGTTTGAGATTCAAGTTTTGAGAGACTTGGAGATGCACGAGGGACGCGCGCGCGACCACCCACTCGAAGCTTGTCGTCAAAATCAAGGACCATTAAAATAGTGAACAGTCCACTTCGTCAAAATTAAAGCCCCATTTATCCACGAATTCGACCAATTAGGATCACCAAGTTAATTCAAGCCACAAGTTTCACGTCGACGTTAAAGATCACATAATTCTTAAAATCTTAAACTTTGAATTTAAGAATCAGGGGGGGTATTATTTCAAAGTGTAATTTTCTGAAAATCAGTTTCAATGGAAACCTGCCGTACATCATTCCGGACACCACGTCCGTCGTGTCCGCCGTCCAGACTTAGTCCCTAAAGTCGATGAGATGATCACAAGTTACGGAGTCGACGGCCGATGTTCGCATTATTCATGTAAAGTACCTTATCTTGCAGGATTCAAAAGTCGACACTATCACGTTTATTTACCTTCAGCGCAGCTTCCGAGAACTCAGCCTTTGCTTGCCACCTCGTTTCACGCTATGTTGAGCGAAGTTGTTCTTCCTTGACATGTGTATTTCCGATTTGTCCCATGGAAGAATGAAAAAAACACCTTACATTCGTCAATGAATCTAGTCCACGTACATTGTTTCCACGCTGGCATGTTCTTTGACCAATGTGTGCACGCCTTCGGTTCTGTAGGATACCCCCCCCCCCTCCTCCAACCGTGGAGTAGTGCACCCGGGTCAGGTTACGCCGCGTAGCTGGCAGGGGTCTCCCACGCTTGTCATTCTATGTTGCATATTGCATCATTGTCACCTAGGTAGCTCCTAGTCACCCGTCCCGCTCTCGCGTCGTTCCCATGGGGCCGGCCGGCATCCTCGCACCTGGTAAGTCAGGGTCATGGGGGCATGGTACATATTTTATCGCCGATTCCCTACACAACATGTCCTCATTCTGCCCGCATGGCATCCTCAACTTTGCTCGGTTCACCGGGCGAAGCTCGGCAAACCGTGTACGCCACACGTAGCACACGACATGAACTCTTGGCTGGCCCACACTACCTTGACCCCCTCACTACCAACCCAACGGTTGACTATGTCGACCCCATGCACGTACGGTCATTTGCCGAGTGGGATGACGACATGCGAGAGCAAGACGAATGGGAGAAGCAGCAAGAAGCAGAGTTATTGGCATCTATGACCCCCGGATCCCCTGACCCGGGATCTGTCACGGACAAAGGTGGTAAAGCAGTTCAGGTGCGTCCCAAACAATACTACCCTCCCAGTGGTACGTGGTAGAACCGTGTGGTCTCCCGCCATGGCCCGTACCATTCCTGGTCTAGAGTGTCTCCTAGGTCAACCTGCGACGACACTTGTTGCAAAGTCGCGTAAGGAACAACTCCCACCCCATAAGCCCATAGTACCCTTCCACAAGCGCAAGCCCATATCGGCAGCATGTGACCCCACAGTCCCGCATATATGAGGAGTTGGTCTGATTGTGTTGTTGTTGTTCTTTTGCAGGCTCCTCGGACGAAGATGACGACGGTGATGGTGCGTAGTTTCCAGGTGGCATAGAGTTTCAGACGATGGAAGAGTGCCGTTGTACCATCGAGGATTTCGTAGTCCAGCAGCGTTTCCCTCTCAAGTGGGAGAGGTGTGAACCCGGCCGAATTGTGCTCCACTGCTGCAACCGCAAGAGCGATGGATGACAGTGGGTAATCTGTGCTCGCATGTCGAGCAAGTCGAACAGCTGCACAGTGTCTTCATACATGGATGAGCATAAGTGTACCGCGGCCGAGTCGAAGGGGAACCTGGCGCAGACAACCAAGTGGGTCCAGCGATGTATCCGGGACACAGTGGCCCGAGACCCAAAGTCGGACGCCAAAGCCCTGCGAGCGGTTGTCTAGGCTGTCACGCACGAGAAACCAGGTCATGCTACTAGGTCATCTGGAGGGCACGGGACAAAGCCCAAGAAGAAGTCATGGGGGAGAAGTCTACCTCCTGGGCTCTTTTCCCCACGTAGTGCACCGAGGTGAGTCCTGCATTAATGGCCCGGTAGGGTGACATGCATTGGCTTTTTTTTTTGGGCCCCAGATTAACTGTTGGATTCATTGCTTCCACACATGTAACTCATGCGTGTCGACCCTACCACCGTCGCTGTTCCGGAGCAGAGAGCCAAGCAGTTCCGTCGTTGCTTTGTGGCGCCGGGTGCCTGGCGCAAAGCATAGCCTCACATGCGACGGATTGTCACTCTCAATGACACGTTTCTCAAGAATGAGTACAAACAGGTGCTTTTGATTGCCCAGTTTTTTTATGCAAACAACAATAGAGTGCCGATGGCATACGCCCTGGTCAGCAAGGAGGACGAGGACAACTGGGGGTGGTTTTTGCTCCAATTGTCTAACGCATACTGGACCCGGTGTGAAGGAGGCACCACCATTATAAGTAAAAGACATGCAGGGCTACTCGCAGCGATGCCGAAGCTCCTCCCGCGGGCCAGCTACAAGTACTATACGTTTCACATCAAGGAGAACATCCAAGTGGCCTACAGCAAGGCGGCAGCGGACATTTTTTGGTGGCTGGCACACGCGTATGAGCAAGAGGAATACGACAAGCTCAGCATGGAGCTCATGCAGACAAACCAGGGGGCGACATGGTACGTGTTCGACGATGATGAGCAGGGAGGGATCCCATTGCGCTACTGGGTCGCTTCCACGGACCATCGGGGTGTGGCGGCCATAGGACAAGCAATGTCACGGAGTCCCTCAATGCACAGATCATCGATGCTCGTAAGCTGTTCCCGTTCCACTACTTTGTCAGTCTGTAACCCTTCATACAGCATCTCTTTGCAGTGTGCAAAAACTGGCCCATGACATCAACATGGAGAGTGAGCAGGAGAGGAAGTGGACGACCACCCATGGGAAAGCGCTTACGCAAAACTGCTTGGCGGCAAGAGACTACGAGATCATGCACACTGGGAACCTCATGGGCACGATCACTGGGAGTAGGGGTGTGCCGCGGCAGGTGGACAGCCGCATGTGGAAGTGCAACTGTGGCCCCTACCAGGAATTTGGCATACCGTGTGTGCACGCATGTGTTGTGTTACTAGAGAACGGCGTGACACCGGACATGGTGTACAAAATCGTCGCGTAGAAGCGGTGCTACGGCCACCCCATGCCGGGCGTGAACCTGAGGGCTTTGAAGCCAGCCCCCCTCGAACCGGACCGTGAAGGGGACCCCCCGGGACCTGGGTAGCAGGCACCAGGTGGGCGTGCATTCGGCCGGCCGCAAGGAAAATGCAAGCGGCGGGGCGATGTACTGCTTGCAAACCACATATGTGGTCAACGTGCCCAGAAGGGGCACCCGAAGAAGCACTACACCAACCCACACGTGCCTACACCGGCACAGATGGCCGCAGGCCGCATGGCCGAGCTGCGAGCACAGCAGGTTGCTACAGCCAATGGGGCTGAGGATGTTGCAGGGGCCATTTTAGATGCAGCAGCCATGGAAGCCGGTACAAGCGCACGTACAACTGCAACTCTTGCAGGGGCAGCAACAGAGGTGCCACCTATGGACGGTGACCGAATGCAGGAGCATGTAGCAAACGGCTAGGGATAGGAGGGGGATGAGGAGGAGGATGAGTACGTTCAGGGTGGCTCGGAAGAGGAGGGGAACAACGAGGTCTTAGTCGCCAGGCCTGCTCCACAGGATGACCGAACGTGAGAATGGACAGATTCAGAGACTTGAGACGAGGACTACGACCCAGACGAAGAGACGAGAAGGGCAAGGCATGAGGCAGAGGAGGCTGCTTTCCGTCGTCAGTATGCCATGGTTCGTGAGCTTGTTCCAGAGATGGGGTTGCCAGACCTTGACATGTTTCCTGACACCGGAGCTCTGTGAAGGTAATGTGTTCGTTACTCTTGTACATTACCCCCATTTGATTCGAAACTATGATAGTCACTTGTTCATTGAACAACCCATGAGCATTGCATTGAACATACCATATCCACACTATACCACATTAATGACAGACTTTCACCCCTTCTTTGATTGCAGGTGAGGAAGGCAATTCTACTCTTGCCTATCCAAGCATTGTCAAGGTCAAGATCCCGGAGCAGCAGATGGGGACTCTTTGTTAGAGGGCGGTTTAGATTACATCGTTTGCATGTGGAAGCAGGAGAAAATGGTCAGATAACACATGGTCAACTAGAGGAGGTGTTTTATGATGCTGTTGAGTGTGGAGATGCCTACCCTTGTGCAGCTTGATATGTTATCCGTTGGGTCCATAATTTGTCCATCTACGTGCAAGAGTGGATTGCCTCATGTGACCTTTCTCCATTGCATTTCATGCGGACATAAGGCATTCGTACATAGTCACCTTTGCTCTTTCTATTCATTGTGTTGTAATAGCAAAGGTTGTTGAAGAATGCTACTCATAGGAGGACGCAGGAATGCATGTACAACATGGGATGAAGCCCTACACCAGGTAACCAAATGTTACACCACTGTTAGGCTTAATCTGAGTTTGCTGTTGTTGCAGGTTATCGTTTACTTGAGACATTTGTGTCATATATGTCTAAATAGAACAATTCGTTTCATCGTGTACAATGGGTCATTACACTACAATAGCATAAAGAAATGAGACTAGTGTGGAGTGGTACATTGTATGAACTCTAGGACCTTATGCAACATTATGGCTACTCCACACTTGATGCATATAGTTGGCATAATGGAATGGAGTGTCATTTCTCCAGACATGACGCGGGATCCTTCAAACATGAAAATGGGTACTCCAGACTTCATTTGGCACAAATCTTGTGCCAATGTAGTGGTGTGTGGGTTCTCCAGACATGGTTTTGCAGAAATCTTGGGACATTGTTCTAGATTGTGGATATTCCACACATGATTCCGGGTACTCCACTAAAGATTATGGGTATTCCAGACATGATTTTCCAGAAATGTTGGCACAATGTACTTGACTCTGGGTAGTGCATACATCATTCCGAGTACTCTAGACATGATTATGGGTATTCCAGACATGATTTTACAGAAATGGTGGCACAATGTACTAGACTGTGGGTAGTGCATACATGATTCCGTGTACTCCAGACATCGTTATGGGTATTCCAGACATGATTTCACAGAAATTTTGGCACAATGTACTGGAGTGAGGGTGCTCCACACATAATTCAGTGAAAACGTATGATGTTCACCCAGAAGAGAAGGGCATTGTGGAAAGGAAATCACTAAATCATTGATTACTAACACTGTTAAAGGTGGGAATTACGTAGATGAAAAACAGAAATCTAACTGGCATGCCTGTGCAAAATGGGGTAAACTGAAGAAGACTTGGCGAAAAACCAACAACGGTAATAGTGGCAGGGGCCATCACGGACTCGGTAGCTCAGACCATACCCACGGTTCCCGAGGCTCGGGACAGTTTGGCAGAAGACTACTCGGCATGCGTATTCCCACGTTCCATGCAATACGTTCTGGAGTCACATGACCTGGGGCCCATGATGGTTCTTCATGGCCCAACTCACTGTTTCGTGCTACATAGCGGTCCCACTCCTCCTTCAATGCGACCCATGCCCGATGAGCCGCCACAGGGTCCCCTATGGGTGTACTCCATCCATGTTGTGTGGGGCCGTTCAGACGTCAGACGGTGTCCATGTCAATCGAACGTGGAGTACAAGTATGTGGGTACTTAGCGATGTGGACTGACTGAGAAGCACTTTAAGTACACACGATAACACCTGTTCATTGTGCGAACAACGGGCTGGTTCAACGCTACAACTCGTCATTGGTGCATGCCAACGTTCGAGACGCAAACCCGGCCCGACTACTTGTCCTATACTATGGAACGTGCGGCTGCAATGTTGGAAAGGCAGAAAAAACCTGTCTGTGTCCACATGGAGACGGGCTACACGCATGAACCGTGCATCGCTGGCAACATGACACAATCCTGCGACACATCACCCCAAATCCCCCCGAGTGTCGCTATGTCGTCCCATTGGACAGTCGTCCACTTTCGACGTGGACTTCTGTACTCCACCAACCGGCTTTGACGTGTGATGTAAACAATGCCGAGTCATACAGTGTCGAATTCACAAATGATTTAAATACCGTTTGCAACATCAAACTGGACTTACAAACGTAAAGAAACTACGACGCAAAACCTTCATGTCGACTGGCAAATATAGGGTCCCCTCACGCTGTTTGAGTGACTCTGCGGTCGGCTACCGATGACGTACTTACGAGGCTTTGCCGACGTCGACATCCCTAAACCCAAACCCTCTACATTTCATTGAAAAAATGGGGACGACGTAGCCATAATTCTCAGAATGGGGGCAAGTTGGAAAACTAATAAAAGAATGGGGGCGAGCTAGCCAGAAGTTTTTTGACTGGGGGCAACCTAGCCATTTGTTCTTAGAATGGGGGCGTATGAGACATGGTCGGCCGAAAATGGGGGCGACCTGGCAATTAACCGAGAAATTGTCTTTTTTCTTATGGGCATAACAACCCTTTTACCCAATCCGCGAAGGGTTGGTGACGCCGTACCCAGCGAACAATAAACATTAATGCCCTATTCAGCGAATTAAAAAATAGGACTCCCCTGCCCACTCGCTTCACCATGCTCGATCAGCGACATGCAACGCTGATCGAGCGAAGCGAGCTGGGACATGTCGACCCGCCTTGCGACTCTCGCTCTCACCCAAGAATGACGATCGAGCAATGATGGAGCGATACAACGTTTTATGTTTTGTGCATAATATAGAAAACCCTACATCAAACGAGGGGGTTGTGTGCCGAAAAAAAAAACAGACAGGTCATCGCTCGATCGATATCGAGCGAAAAAGTCCGTTTTCAAAATCCAACGGAAACTCTCCTTTCTTGCCCCTCGCATTACATGAGGGGTTTCAGGTTTTCTTTTTCTGCGGGCACCTGCTGGGCCCTGCTGTAGCGGGGCCCAGCAGGTTCCCTTTCAACGCATGGGGATTTTCGGACTCCCCATGCAAACCATACGCAAACCCTCTCCATGAACATACACAAACCCCTCGAATGAGGGGTTAATGAATGTTCAGAGATATTGATGACGTCGGCATGATGTGATTTCTCATTGTTCATGGATAAAACGTCAATATTCTCAGGTCATTGGGTAGGGGAGTCTTATTCTTTTGAACGCCGGGCAGTGCATACACAGTGAAAATTTGTGGGTAATCCCTACATGTACTATTTTCTGATTGGCTTAAAAACTGAGTAACAAGCTCTATAGAGCTAAGCGGGAGTTAGAACTTGCAGGGGTCTCCCTTTGTTGCTCATTCTCACTTCCTAATCAGTCATTTCCAGTTTTCAGCTCGTCTCGCGCAAACTCTGGCGCACACGTTTCCGAGTAACAACACCAGAGCTCTTTGTCTTAAGCTTTGGTGCAGCAGATTGAGGGGACGGCCTAAGCAACTAGCGTGGGATCTTGTAGGCTGCATCAACAAAGCTGCTGCTCCAACTTGCTGTGTTAGGATTTCAAGCTGGGGGGTTCTCTGTATGTCACTCTTGGGGGCAATCGTCATCAACAATCGTGTTCAATTTGCCCCTTCATTCTGGGTTTGAAACGAGGGGAGTATTTCCCCAAACATGTGAATTAGCATGAGTCTTTCGGTCTTGAAACTAGGCTTTATAATTGCCATTAAAGTACTATTCATCATTGTCAAAAACCATGTAATTTTCCCAGTTTGTCAAGTTTGCATTGATGCAGAACCTCTACTTGTTCATTTTCTAAGTTTCAACCGGCATTACTTATTTAACGAGTAAAAATGTGTGAATTCTGCCTGAAAAAGAAAAAAATGCGTTCAAACAATTTCTTAATTTAGACTTTGGATTAATTGACCTGGGAGCCCAGGTTATCATATGACGACGTATACCCACATTGTTCGATCCATTAGTGCGAAAGCTCGCCTCTAGGCGACAAGAGACGCGAGGGCCGGATGGAGGGCCTCACGAATAGAGATAGCTAGTTATTATGTCGTTTTAGAGTTCGTTACTGTTACATTGAGGTTGACGGCAGAATGGATGGGTATCTCGGTCGTTTCCATCATGCATAATTGTTGTGAAATACATGTTGTAGGAGATTAAGTAAGGAGAAACAGCGTTTAACATGAAATTTTGAAATAAATCGTAGAATTTCCAAATGAAGTTGGTCACAAAATGGTTGAACGTGTCTTGCACCGAACGTTGAACCAGTCGTTGCTACTGTTGGTCAAGGGATTTTGTCAAACCTCAACTTTAACGGATCAGGATTCTGAGAAGCAAGATTGTCTTGAAGTGCCCTACTGTTTCCGAGATTGAACGGGAGGGATTCTTAGTCCAAGAGATTGGCTGTCAAAGCCGTTCCTTCTCAAATGAGCGAAACAGGCTGCTTAACCGGGCCGCTAGAATGAATGTTGCCCAAAATCTAAAATTTAATGTAAATGTAAGAAATTTTTAGAATTTTCAGTTTATTCCTTAGTTTAGGATCGTTTTGTTTCTTTTCTTTGTGGTCCCATGGTAGACGTGTTGTTTAGTGAATGATGCAAGACTCCTTCCCAAGAAAACATCTTATAGAGTTCAGCGCAGTTCGTGTTGTGAAATGGCTGTTGCCTGATAACCGGTTCCGTGCAGACGGCCATTGGGCCGTTACAGCCATGGACTGGCGGTTACCGACGAAAGTGGCCATTGGGCAGCTGCACGTGCTGATGGCCGTGGACGTTCGATCAATGCCATTCTCTCTAGGTTTCGTGGGATGTATGTCCTGCTCGTTGTCCGCCCAAGGTTGCGCCGTTCACTTCGCGACTTTTCCTGCAGTTGTTGTCCGCGGTCGGTCTTCCACCGAAAATTCGATAGTTGAGGGAGACCCGATAGGGAAGAATTCAAATTTGGTCTGGTTTTGAAACGAGCAGTCAAATCGGTCCAATCACGAAACAAGCAGACATATGTGTTCATTTGCGGTATGAGCAGACGGATTTGTCCCATCATCAACAGGAAAAGACAAACCTGATCCGATGGAGGACGAACAGTCAAATTTGTCCCCAATCAGAACTATCCTCTGGCAAAAGAGCAGAAAAATATGTACCCCATCCATTCCCGATGCCACGTCACCCTTACCATTTTGTAGAAACAAGGGCTTTGTCTACTCTTTTTTGCCTGTTCTCTCTTAGTAAAAAAAGAGTCGAAGTTACATGAAAGAAGTGAGACTTTGCTGGTTTGTGTATAGAAAAAATGGGACCCAAGTTCGGGCTTGGAAAAGGGGGGAGTGGCAACTGGACAATTCTGTTAGCTCGTTTCTTGAGTGGATAGTTTTGATTTCTCATTAAAAAATCGGACCAAAAATGATTGTTTTTGTTAGAATTTGAAGTGACACAAGTAGTTGTTTTCCCTCATTGTGGATAGATTGCCTTTCATGTAACAAAACCACAGTATGACACGAGCCCGAATCAACAATGAGGGATATAAAACTTGCTAGACAATGATTTGGGCTTGCACCATACATTAGTTTTGTTACATGAAAGGCAATCTATCCACAACGAGGGAAACAAAACTTGTTCGTATATGTCATTTTGAATCCTAAAACAAAACAATCGTTTTGCTCCAATTTTTCAACGAGCAGTCAAAATTGTCCACTCACAAAACGAGCAGACAGAATTGTCCTCCTACCGCTCCCCCCTTTCTCCAAGCCCAAACTTGGGTCCCATTTTTCTATATACAAACAAGTGAATTCTAACTTCTTTCATGTAAATTTGACTCTTTTTTAACCGAGAGAGAACCGCCAAACAAAAGTAGACAGAGCCTTTTTTTCTACAAAATGGTGCGCGTGACGTGGCGTTGCAAACGGAAGGAAGACATATCTTTCTGCTCTTTTGCCAGAGGACGATTTTGATTGGGGACAAATCTGAATACTTGTCCTCCACCGGACCAATTTTGTCTGCTCTTGTTGACAAGGAGACAAATCCGTCTCCTCATACCGCAAGTGGACACATTTTTTCGCTGGCTTCGCGGTCGGACAGATTTGACTGCTCGTTTCAACATTAGACCAAATTTGAGTTTTTCTTGGGATCCTCCTGCCCGCTTTTGGCGTAGTCGTCCTGAGCTGTGTGTGTTTCTTGAAGGCTGGTTCTACGGATTAAGCCCGCTATTGTCTTGGACGTCGCGATGAGAAATATTCAAATTTGGTCTAATTTCAAAACGATTAGTGAAATCCGTCTGATTGCGAAGCGAGCACATAGGCTTGTCCACTTTCTGTATGAGCAGTCGGATCTGTCCCTTCATTAATAGGAGCACACAAAATTGGTCCAATTGAGGACGAGCAGTCAAACATGTCCCATTTAGAAATTTCCTCTGGCAAACGAGCAGACAAATATGTCCTTCTTTTGTTCGTTACGCCACGTCACTTGGCCATTTTGTAGAAAACAGTGATCCGACTACTTTTGTATGCCGGTTCTCTCTCGGAAAACAAAAAGGTATTTATTTTGGAATACAAACATGCTGAACAAGACCCTAGGCAAAGGAGGCCGAGTTGTTCCAACCAAGTCACGCGTTGAGCATTCGCGCTAAGGACCGGAGCGAACGCTTGATGCAGCTATGATCCGCGAACAACGAGCAAGGGAGGGTGAGATGTGCAAACACCAAGCAAGGCAGGGGAAGAAACGTGAGACGCGCGACGTAGAGGGGCAACAACGCACCTTTAGGATGCCTAACGACTGTACGAGAGCGGAATGCGGCAGGGCGGAGGGCGTGGAGGAGGGAGGGTAGTGGGAGGGCGGGAGGAATGGGAGGGGGAAGGGGAGGCAGCAGGAGTGGGAGGAGGAGTCGGCGAGCGAAGGGTAGGGGGTGGTGGCGAGCGAGAGGGAACGGGAGGCGGCGAGAGAGGGGGAGAGGGAGGTGGTGGGAGAGGGGAAGGGAGGTTGGTGGATGGAAGAG
>SZWC01010281.1:74199-87861 GCA_023375785.1 Penium margaritaceum
TTGTCAGAGAGGTCCCTGGGATTGCGGATGATGTCAGGATTACAGGCAAGTTGATGGCCTTGGCGGTGACAGATTTGGCTGTGACAGTCTGCCACAACACCCATGGAAAAAATTCAGTGAAGCGACAGACTCACCTCATCGGGGAGGTCGCTGGGGGTGCGGTTGATGATGGGGTCAAGGTCGACGGGGGTGTCAGGCAGCATCTCCCCGAGCTTGGTGGCGTGCCGCATTTGCCATGTCCTGCCCTGGCCGCCGTCCTTCTCCTTGATCTTTCGCAGCTTGCGTGCCACCACGTCGGCCACCTTGTCGATGGCGGCATATGCGCTCTCACCCTCCTCCTCCGCTCTCACCACTCCGTGCTTCTTCGTGAAGATGGTTACCTGCAGTGCATGCGGGTGGGAGCAAACAACTTTGAAGAAAAGAGGAGTAGCAGTGATGGCAGCAGTGACAGCAGCGCGGTCAGCAGCAGTAGCTGTAGCAGCAGCAGCAGCAGCAGCAGCACCATCACCACCACATCATCAGCTGCAGCATTGGCATAAGCATTAGCCGCAGCATCAGCAGCTGCATCAAAAGCATCATCATCGTCAACAGCAGCAAGGAGCAGCACGGAGCAGCACGAGTGGAGAAGGCAAAAACAGATTCATCCTGGTCATTGTCATCATTGTCGTCGAAATCATTATTGTCTTAGTCCTCATCATCCTTGTTGTTTGTCGTCTTTGTCGCCACAGCCACCGCCACCGTCACTACTCAGTTATTGTTAGCAGGAACAATTACAGCAGCAGCAGCAGCAGCAGCAGCAGCAGCAGCAGCAGCAGCAGCAGCAGCAGCAGCAGCAGCAGCAGCAGCAGCAGCAGCAACGACTGCAGAGGCAGCCCAAGACATGGCAGTGGTGGTAAAAGCACCACAGCAAGCAGGAAAGACCCCACTGTAGAAGTGGCTACCGCCATTGCACGAGCTCATGGCAGCAGCACCACCCAACAGGAAAAGCACATCTTGGATGTTTTGCCAGACATCCAAGATGTGTCTGTCAGACGTTCTGCAAACCGTCCAAGATGTACTTTCTCCAAGCAGAGACGATTACATTGCAGAAGAAGCCACCGCAGCACCAAGCCCGTAGCAGCAGCAGCAGCAGCAGCACCACCATCAGCAGTTGCAGAAGCAGCAACAAGAACAGCAGCGGCCGTATTCACAGTCCAAAGACAGGCACAGGTATCAGCAGCAGCCGGAGCAGGCACAGACATCAGTGGCAGCAGCAGAAGGCACAGGTATCAGCGGCAGCAGCAGCAGACACAGGTGTCAGCGGCAGCAGCAGCAGACAAAGGTGTCAGCAGCAGCAGCAGCAGACAAAGGTGTCAGCGGCAGCAGCAGCAGACACAGGTGTCAGCGGCAGCAGCAGCAGACAAAGGTGTCAGCAGCAGCAGCAGCAGACAAAGGTGTCAGCGGCAGCAGCAGCAGGCACAGTAGCGGTGGCTAGCAGAAGGACACAGTTGGCACAAATGCTACTGCTAACTGTAGAACGCCACCAGCAGCAGCAGAGGCATCACCGGAAGCACCAGAGCACCTCACAGGAGCTCTTCAAACCTCCAAGCTCTTGAGGGCTTGGAGGTTGAAGAAAATCCTCCGAGATCGACATCAGTGACAGTCAGCTGTGTGCAAGGGGCTGCGGCCCCAATGTCTCACTGAGGCAGGAGACGTTTCCTTTGAAGTTGGTCATCCCAAAAAAAAAAGTTGCCTGATGTGCAAAGCTGCTTTGGTCCACAGTGCAAGCTGCAGTCTTAAAGAGAATTCTTGACCTTCCTGCTTCTTCCCACTTCCGCATCCGGGACAGAAATCTCAACACATTTTTGCAATTCGTCACCAGACCCAATTCCGCAAAAGCAGCTGTGCAGGCTGCTTGCGCCCAGACAACAGCTGAACGTTGGTACTGCGTTTTTGTCTCTTGAATTCCGCAAAGCTCCACATCCGATCCCAACCAGCAGTTTCCCCGCAGGCGAAATTGCACGACAATGAAGAAAATTCAAACCTAGAAGTCCTGCACGGTTTGGCATTTACACACAATGCTTCTCACGAGGTAGTGCCCATGAAGAGTCGTTCAGATGACACTAGCAGCTGCAGCGATTAATTCAACTCTGACAGGGCTGCAAATCGTTAAAATCCAAGACTGCTGCGGAACATTCTAAATCCGACAGGTCTGCAAAACCTTTCTCGACCAGGGCAGACTGGAACCATCCCAACTGATGTTCTGGGGGAAGAGTGACGCTCTGAAACGGACCATACCTATCTTGTCCTCGACAGAAGGAGGGCAGCATAGGACCACACCAGGGCGTCACCCTCCCCCCGGACACCAAAGCGAACCAGTGGCAGGCACCAGTGCAATTTGCAATTGAGTAAAGGGAAGAAATGTGAAAGCTCCTGTATGCTTCTACGCTCGTGCATGTACACCTCCCCCCTTCCAGATTTTGGATGCACACCCCAATCCGGCTACAGAACCGCCAACCACCACACCATGTCACTTGCAACGATGCTGAACACCGACAGCCAGAGGGATCTGCAGCGAGATGAAGATGGCCGTCACTTGTGCAGGGTGAGTGCGACAACCGGAGCGTGACGTGCCATACGCCTGCCCACACTCCCTCACTGCGGCGTGCAGCACAGTAACTATCGCCCTTAGTGTGCAGCAAGGGGATGGTGCGACACAGGGCACCCTCTCTCACTCACTTGCCTAGGTTCCTGGCGACCCACCCACCTCACAGCGTTGCTGCTTCGGGCCCTTGCCGACATCGCCGCCGCGCACCGACAAGCGCACGTCCACCTCCCTCACGAGCGCGCTGTGGTTGTGCACGCCATGGCCGACCTTCTCCTCCACATAGTTTCGCAGAGAATCCGTCAGCTGTGGTGCACAAGGCATGAGGAAGAAAGCAGAAGAACAAGGCAGAAGGCAGAAATAGATAATACTGTTGACAGAAAGGCGAGGCTGAGATTCATCAGAATTGTTCCCGAAGGTGCATGTTCCGGAGGAACGGAGAGGAAAAAGGAGGAAAAAGACTGAAAAAAAAAAGCAAAAGCAAAAGCAAAAACAAAAACGACAACATGAACAACGAAAGCCACCTGTCCTCCTTCATGAGCACAATGTGGTTCTACGCGTCGTGGCCCATCCCTCCCTTCCGCATAGCTTCGCAGCTAGGTCGTCCGTCAGTTGCATTGGTGCCACGACATGATCAAAACGTACGAGCCTAAAACTCCTACAAGCCTGCAAGCATGGGATGGACTGCCACATCCCAAGGCCATGCCACATTGAAGAGCATGCCAAGGCCATGAGGCGTTGAAGAGAATGTCAAGGCCATGAGGCGCTGAAGAGCATATCAAGGCTATGCGGCGTTGAAGTGCATCCCAAGGCCGTCCTTCGGTAATCACTCTTGAAGAGAGCGCCGAAGCAATCGTTTCCTCGGCCGACCGACCCTTTTCAACGCTGAAGGTCGGCCTCCCCTTCGAGTTTGGGAGCAAATCCAACCGTCCCTTCAAATGGTGCTGCGCTGCCAGTCCGTCGGCTGCATGGTGTGGGGTGGCGAGGAGAGAGGAGCCTGAACAAAAGGAAATTTCCGCGTTGTTAAAACATTCAGTCGCAGAATTCGTCAAGATCTTAAAGAAGGGTGCTAGAGGCATGCACAGCCGGCTGACAGAGACTTGAGGCCGCGTCAAAGAAATGCCGACTAGCCGAGTTGCCAAATTGCCGAATTGTTCGGAGAAGCTGTAAAATGATTGCAAAATTGGCGAACAGATCCCAGAGGAATCAAAACAGACAGAGCCCATCTGTGTGCAGGAGTGAAGTTCTCACGAATGAACCAACGAACCCCCTCTAAGCTGCTTGCCGTGGATGATGAGGCGCATGGCAGAAAAAGCATCCCTTGGTTTTGAAAGGGCTCGAATTTCTCACGCTTTGGGTTTATTGGACGTTTGGAAATATTCCTGAGGAAACTTTAATCTCATGCATTTCGCAAAACGTCTAGGAGCATTACACTGCGTAATCGAAATTTCCTTGAATCCGCACCTCCAAGTGCTTGCCCTGGATGATGAGGCGCACGGCAGCCAGGGAGCCCCCCCACGCCATGGTTGCCACTCCTCGTCGGCCACGTGGCGAAGCAGAGGGGAAGGCGCCCACGCCGGGCAGTGCAGGCCTAGATGTGCATGACGATGCGGAGGACGAAGGGGAGAGGGCGGCGGATGTGGAGGTGCGCAGCTGCAGCGTCAGTCTGTCGAGGGTGTGGGCGAGGAACGCGTTGGGCAGCAATGCCACTCTGCCCGCCGCTGACTTGACGGCGAACAGACCCGCGGACGCCATCTCTCTCGTCGGCTGGTTCCGCAAATTGATGGTCAGATGGATGGTCGGAGAGATGCGCAAGGGGTCAGCAGCGCTCACGCGACCAAGAGACAACAGAAAAACGAGTTGAAACGAGACGGAGCTTTGCGAGATGCGATAGCTGGTTTGGAGGCGACAGTAGCAATGGCGCTTTTTGTGGACGCTGCTGACCAGGTTCACCTGTGCTGAGGAACGGTCCGCGGACGTTACCTACCGCTCCTTCAGTTGCCGACGACGCTCTTGACTAGCTGCCACTGCACAAGCCGGCTGGGTGGGGGCCCTCAAGGGGGCAGAGGGCGCCAGAGGGGGGGGGGGGGGGGGGGGGGNGAGCCGTGGCCAGTTTTCGAAAGATCCTCAAAAACATGGCCAAACGAAAAAAATGACCAGGGAGGAGCCTGCCGTGCGAGATGATGGTTGGTACAGCAGCTGAACGAGGGTGGCATGCATCGAGACATCGAGGGCTGAGAAACTGCGTGTTGCTCATGGAGAGAGCATGAGTATGCGAATGCGCATCATTGCGGATGACGGCATGACAGATCTCTCAGCGCCTTTTGCTGAACATGGAACGTACACCTCGAAGACGAACGATTTACCGCGGATGACGTGGCAAGTGACAAGGTTGCCCACAGAGTGGTGTTGGGCGTGACGTGATCGTGCGTATGCGAAAAAAGCTCGGGAGTTCTCATGCCACCGCGTTAGGAACGTGTTGCAGTTTGCGATGGAAACAAAGCGCATGATAGAACAGACCTGTTGGCCCCATCTTCGTTCGCTCCAATACATCCCTACGGGCATGCCCCCATTCAGCGCCGCATGCAGCGTGGTTCATGATGGGTGCACGAGCAACGGTCTGACTCATAGCAGTGTTCGATGCGAATCCCAAGCCACATGGATCAGGCGCAAAAATCCCGACGCCGTTTCTGCTGTCATCTGGTGGTCGACAGCCCAAAGCTGACGGTTAGATCTGTCTACAGACACGTCAGCACGGCTAGTCGTTCGCGTGGTCTTGCTTTTCTCCACAATGTGTTCTATTATGAATAAATGTTGCGTTTCGTCGCTATAGAAAGTTGAGGTGGAGAAGCCCATTGCAAACACTTGCGATATCTATGTATAAAGAAAAAGGCTAAATTTCTAGCTCACGACATATACGGCAAATGATTTTCAGAGGAAGTGATGTGGCTCCAGCTTACAGTGATGCTGCAGCGCAGCGGGTGAACATCTACGAACCTGTCGAAGCTGTCCAGGCCCGCACACGAGTTTGTTTTCCATCTCTTTATTGAACGACTCATGAGATGTCGTCAAGAACCGCACACAAGTTTGTTCTGGCCCCAAAAGGCCCGCTCATGAGCTTCCTTTACCCTTTTCTGTAACCGATTTGGGGGACTACCTGTCCAAATCACTATCTCAGAACCTTAAGACCAAAAATTTTCACTGAAACCGCCCTCCATGTGGATATCTTGCAATAAATAATGATAGAGATGAGGATGGTACCACCAAAGAGTGAAGTAGGGACGAACAACAATCCTACATGAATACATTCATTTGGAAAAAAGGAAAAAGTATGAAAAATTTCTAAGCTGAATTTTTTCATTTAATGGATTTGTACATGTAAAAAACAATCGGAATGAAAACAAGGGTCCAATACTCTCTCGATGCATTGGCACAACCACTCTTTGTCCTTCTGGTCTTGTTCTGTTGTATGCAGAGTCTTGTGATAACTTGTGGTATTTCACTCGTTTTTCTTCTTCGTCCTCACCCTTGTCTTTAGATAGGGCGCACATCTTTGTCACGAGCCCTCAGTCCGCGCAACATAATCACCTCCTACACAGTCGCATGTGCCACGCACGCAGCTCTACTGTTTAGAGCATGCTCCGTATGCAGCCTGTCCTTGACCTCAACCGAGCCCCCTTCCAGTTGCCTTAGAAAACCAAATGCACCCACCACGCTCAAGGCAAGATGCACATGTCCTCTTATCTTGTGTCCTCTTCCTTAGCCTCCCATCTGATTGCGGTGGTCCACTCTGACCTTATGAGCCCCTTATCTGTCGAGTGTATGGCGGAGCGTGGTCTTTACGTGCTCATCCATATTGACAACTATTCTCGTTTTTTCTGTGGATGTTTTTGCCTTCGATATAAGAGTGACGTGGTGGATGAAAATTGTGATTAGCTCCTCGACGCAGAGTTAGAGTGTGCTCGTCCCCTTTGCTCCTTCAGCTCTGACTGGGATGGTGAGTTTCTGGGGTAGATGGATGCTTTCCCAAAGAGCCAGGGCGTTAAACATGAGATTTGCATGCCGGACACTCTGGAGAAAAATGGTGTTCATGAGCAATGGAACCGCACCATGGCTGATGCAATGTGTACTATGCGCATTGAGTCAGGTGGTTCTTCTTTGAGGCCATGTCATGTATTGCTTGGATTTGAAACAGAGTTCTTCATGGTCCCTTACCTTGTCTTGTCATCCCCTACTAGTCTTGGTGTGGACGATACGCAAATCTCTGTCCTGTGTGCATTTGGGGTTGTTTTTGTCAGTTTTTGACTCTGGGATTACAAGCAAGATGGGAAACTTGCTCCTCGTGTTCGTCTCTGCACCTTTCTTGGGATATCTTGTTTGTAAAATGCTTGACAGTTCTGGGACCCCGTTTGACACAGCGTCATCAAGTTGCGTGAGACATTATTGTTTGAGGACCATTTTCCATGTGATCTTTTTTTTTTCCGTGTCAAGACCATTTCGAGCTTGTGGCTAGCATTGCGTGGGGGAGATTTTGCATTGGTATGCGATAATGCTCCCTGTCAGTCAGTGTCCAAAGCTCCTGGTTCTACCGCGTTGCCTAGGTGTCCACATATACCTTACACTCTAACTGTGCCAGAGTCTCCATTTGAGTGTGTTCTTCAGGCTGCTGACCATGCATCCGAGTTCACGTCTTTGACCGCTGACTTTGTCTATTAGGCATCTCAAGCCTCTTTTTCCGCTTGTGACTCCGCCACCCAGGGGATAGAGTTTCTCACTCTAGTTGCTAACTTAGTCGACCGGTCAAGCAGCTTTCTTTCTCTCGATTCGGTCTCTCCCGTGGAGCAACCCATCGTGTCCTTGTCCCCTCGAGCCCAAAGCGTCCACTCGTCCAATGTTGATCAGACATACTCACGCACTCTTGGTTGTGATCTTTGTCCAAACACCCAGCATCTCCACTAGGCATACGTTCTACTATCACCTGGCCATTCCCAACCATTACCCTTCATCCCACACCCTCATCTCACACTGTGGCGAGTGGGGATCTAGGGACGAAGACGTTGGGTTTAGCTGTCCTTGCTATTGTCACAACAGAACTCTAGCATGGATCCGTATTGGATTATGCCCTGAACTCTCGAGAGCACAGACGTGTTGTCTCTGTCTTGATGATATCTACTCCTGTGGGCCTTGGCATCGCCAATTTGTTGATAGTTACATTGTGTTTGCAGGCACCCAACCCACAGAGCCTTCGTGAGGCCAGGGCTGCACCTATCGCTGTCAAGTAAGTTGTTACTTGCCAGGAGGAGCTGGCTGCCATTGATGAGAATGCTATGTACAAGTTAGTCGTCTTGCTGCAAGGCCACAAAGCGATTGGGGCCCAATGGATTTTCCGTCGCAAGAGGAAGCTAGCAGGTACGCTAGACAAGCATGCAGCCTAACTTATAGCAAAGGGCTTTTCACAAGGACCAACGATTGCCTTTTGACCAGGTCTATGTGCCTGTTGGTCGTTTCACCACCAGCCAAGAGCAACTTCGCATGGTCGCAAAGCATGGCTGGGAGCTCCACCAGATGGACGAGAGTACTTCTTTGTTGCATGACACTTGCGATGGTGTGGAGCTCTACATGGTCCAGCTCCTTAGCTTTGAAGATGGTGCAGATTTTGTTTGGCGACTACACAAGGCCCTGTATGGCCTGGAACAGTCACATAGGTGTTGTAACACAGAGATCAGCCGCATCCTCTTGAAGGGTGGTGTGGAGCACATCACTGCAGATCCAACCCTCTTCTTCATGCCAGGCGGGAGCATCCTAGTCACTGTGCTCGTCTATGTGGATGATTTTCTCATCGCGTCACTTGACCTGGCTTTTGTCTAATGAGTGAAGGGTCTATTGTAGTTGAAGACTTGAAGTTCAAGATGAAAGACCTTGGGCATACATAGGACATGGAGATCGAACGCGACCGTGTCCACGGTGTTCTATGTGTGAATCAGGCAGTTACGTACATACATTAGCTTTGCAGACCTCTTGTCCGCTATGTTCAATGCTTCCACATCCATGACCCTAGCTAGTGAGATCAATTTGAAAGCTTCTAAAGCTGACACACTTGCTGCGGGTGTGGATGTGACTGCCTTTCTTTGTGTCATTAAGCCACTCATGTTCCTCATCACCATGGAACAGGCATTAACTCTGCTATGAATATACTCGCTTCATTCTCCCAGTCCCCATACCAGTGGCACCTAGTCGCAACCATTCATGTGGTACGATGCGTTGTCTCCTATTCACGTCGTGAGCTTATTGTTTATCACCAATCGTCTATAGTTGCCAAGGGCTAAATTGACTGTGAATGGGCTAGGAACATACAGGGTAAGAGTCACACTGGGTGGATATTTCTCAACGGTGGCACGGTTGTCTCGTGGTGGAGTGGGAAGCAGGATTGCATCAGACACAAAACTGTACTAGGAAAGTGAATGGCATTGGACATCAGTGCATGAAGAGTGTGGGGCTCCATTGTCGAATGTGTGAGTTTTGTCAGCCTGCATTATGCATCACGCTTCATTGTGATAATGAGAGTGCCATGGCCATTGGAGACAACAAGGGAGGTCATCACAGACGCACAAAGCACCTCAACATGAAGTATCGCCATGTGTACACTTTGTTGTATGAGGGCACCATCTGAATCGTGTGGGTCCAGACTGTACGACTGTTGGCTGACTTCTTGACCAAGACAATGAAACGCGCATCATTCAAGAAATCCGTTTGTCAAGTTGGTCTACATCCGTGAGTGTGCAATTGTGTATTTGTGAGTTCCCTCTCCTCAACTTGTTCTATTTGCATCCCAACCTTTCCTATTCTAATCATCACACGTTTGTGGCTTTGATCGATTGTGGGACATGAGGGTATGGAGGAGTATGACTTATGGTGTGTATTATGGGTGTAGGACCTCTGCATGTGCATTTACATTGACACCCATGGATCATGTGAGAGTGCTGGGATTTGCACGTGCTCTATATCACTAATCTTTACTATGACCTCTCGGCTGGTGTACATGCTTGTGCAGAGGACTAACCCGACGGATGTTGACAACATCTGGCACTGAGTGATGGGGGGGAAGTCGTACCGTTTTAAGAGACGTGGCTCTCATGTCCTTATGTGGAGTCTCCCACTTGGTAGCAGTGTGCGNTACATTGACACCCATGGATCATGTGAGAGTGCTGGGATTTGCACGTGCTCTATATCACTAATCTTTACTATGACCTCTCGGCTGGTGTACATGCTTGTGCAGAGGACTAACTCGACGGATGTTGACAACATCTGGCACTGAGTGATGGGGGGGAAGTCGTACCGTTTTAAGAGACGTGGCTCTCATGTCCTTGTGTGGAGTCTCCCACTTGGCAGCACTGTGCGGCCAGCTCCATCGACAGCAGCCACTGACGCTCATGTCATCGACAGTCTTGGACGGCTACTCTTGGTAGCATAGAGCCTGCCTAGGCTTAGGATACCATGAATCCCATGTGTGATTTTTCTGGTTAATGCTGAATGTGCGACTACATTTTGAGCATGCATTTTTTGGTATGGTCCATTTTCTAGGAAAAATGGGCGTACTCATTTGGGGCTGTCGGTCCTCTTGTAGGGCTCTCAAGAAAATCCCATAGGTTAGAAAATAGTGCATTTTCTTGATTGGCTGGTAGACTGAGTGACAAGCCTTACAGAGATGAGGGCCTTGGTTAGTATGGAAGGGGTCTCACACCACACCTTATTCTTGTTGTGAACTTAGTTGCTACTCACTTTCAGTTGTAGTTTTGGTGCTTAGTCTTGAGTGCAAGTTTTCCCTCTCATTGCTGAGCAATGAGAGGGAAAACTTGCATTGCTCAGGCACTAGTTATGGATGCGATGATCAATTGCAGATCATGATCGATTCATGATCCGGAAGTAATATCTGAAGGATGATAGCTGAGGGTGCTGGTGCCATCATTTTTGTGCAACAATCACAAAACACTCTATCAAGGGGTTTGTGATCGATAAATTATGATCCATTTTAGATCAAGCAAATCAATCACAAACCCCTATATAGAGGGTTTTTTTGTTGTTGCAGAAAAATGCTGGCACCAACACCCTCAGCTATCATGCTTATGACATTACCTCGACACAAATTTTGTGTCGGAAACCAAGTTATGGAAGAGTTGAACTCCAGAAAGGAGGGGAATGCTTGTCTTAAGTCCTGGTGTTGTGGCATGTAATAGCTAAAAAAGTTATGAATAAAATGTGCCGTATTTCTGGACAGATTTTACATATGAACTATGATACACCTCCAAACGTAGATTTAAAACAAGTTTTCCCCACTTTTTGGTGTCAACACTTGCAACGAGAGTTTTGCATCGAAGTGACATGACATACGTGCTACATCAAAGTACTGATGTCAGCATTTTTGCGCCACTGTCTCAACCCCTCGATAGAGGAGACCGTCACAAACTCCTCTATTGAGAGGTTTGTGACTGCTATGGGGAAGATTTGTATCTTTGTTTGCTTGGGGTTTTGAGACTCTCCATGCATTGTTAGGGACTCTGTTTGGCCCGTGGTAGCCGGGCCGAGCAGGAGCACACACATCTACAAAACCCAAAATCTCAGATTTTTTTCGGATATGGTTTGAATATGGTTTGCATCATAGGCCTGGTTAGTTTGTATGTCAGCTAAAAAGTCTAATAGGGCATTATTTCTCAAACAAGACTGAGCAATAACCCCTTCTTCTCCCTCTTTTCTTTGCATGCAACCCCCTAGTATAATGACCCTCAGTGTTTTGCACAGGCTCTAACTGCACAAAACACAGAGAAACCTATATCATACTAGGGGGTTTGCACGTAAAAAAAGAAAGAAAAAGGGGTCATCGCTCGATCACGACCTCGCGAGGGAGCGATGATGCCATGATGGACGGCAGCGAAGAGCGACTCAAATTGCTCTCTAAGCACAGTTTCAAATCTGGAGGCTTTTCTTTGTTGTAAAAAACATTAATTCACGGGACATGGCGTGTATTGAGTCGAAGAAAGGGCGTGCCCTAAAACAAGACAGGTCTGACTTTTGTCTAAGAACAAACATGGTTTTGTGATTATTCAATGATAGTGGTGCTGTCATTTGGATTTGGCGGAGATTAAGATAATTGTTGCTAGAATGATTTTCCATGGTAAACTGGAGTGATAGGGTTGATGAGCACATAGTAGAAGATTTTGAGTATTGTGCATGAGATATGGGACAAAAGATCATGTAGAAATTCAATGGGGAAACACAATGGCATAGGTTAAAAGAATGTTCAATACGATAAACTCGACCATGGTATGTGCATCCTTAGTTCATGATTTTGTCATGGGATACGTGAATAGACCATAACATGGTTTGGGCATTGTATTGTTGGCTTTACTTGCTCACAACACCACATGATCCTCATGCACTTGATTGAAACAAATATGGAAGGGCAGTAAATGAATGTAAACACTTTTGGAGTTCACATGTCCAACGAGAGGACTTTCCATGGAGGAACTTGAGGTGGAAGGGCAGCAGTTGTGTTTAAAACAAAGAGGCCTTGAAAGTTGCAAAAGGGATCTTGTTACAATGTGACAAGTGGGGCAACTAGTTCTTAAGGTGCAGAGAGAAAGAAGACTTTGACAAGAAACTTCTAGAGTGGAAGGCGGGCCTAAGCACTGATCAAGATGGTGTGCAACAGAAATTAGCTTCAAGATACAAGGGCTGATGTTTTGAGAGACCAAAAGACAAGCAACGAGCATGAAAAGTTAACGACTTCAAAGAGAGAGCNAGCAGTTGTGTTTAAAACAAAGAGGCCTTGAAAGTTGCAAAAGGGATCTTGTTACAATGTGACAAGTGGGGCAACTAGTTCTTAAGGTGCAGAGAGAAAGAAGACTTTGACAAGAAACTTCTAGAGTGGAAGGCGGGCCTAAGCACTGATCAAGATGGTGTGCAACAGAAATTAGCTTCAAGATACAAGGGCTGATGTTTTGAGAGACCAAAAGACAAGCAACGAGCATGAAAAGTTAACGACTTCAAAGAGAGAGCTGAAGTTCGAGCACCAAGTCAGGGCTACCATCATACATCACGATGTAAGTTTTTTGCACCAATGAGAAAAAACCATGAGTATGGATGTCATTTGGGGAAATGGTCATGAAGTACATTAAGCTTTGAGAGCCAAACTTGGTTACAATAATTCTCTGTGTGAATTGTATCATTGATGAGTGACTGAAAGTGGCCTTCACAAGGAGGGAAATTTCCCAAATAGGACAATGTGTGTCTCATGGTATGTGTTGTACACAAATTGGGGATGTACAAGGTTAACATTGATGTCCTCATAAGGAGTAGTAGTGAATCTATTGTTGGGACAGTTGAGGAAAAGGAATTGGTTGCAATTGCGTCTACAAGAGGGGGGTAGAGAGGGCATCATCCAGGCTAGTTTAGTGGACCTGGAGGACAAGGCATGCCATCGAATAGAATATCATGTGATGAGTGCGAGACCTAAAATGGAGGCAATAGGGAAAGCCAAATGGGCACGACCAAGGTCCACTTGGTAGCCTTTGGTAGCTGAGCAACACACAACAAGAAGCAAGCATGACAAGGTGTTCCCATGAGGGTAGCCTGAGCAACTTCAAACCCATAGGCTAAAAGGGAGTTGCAACACCAGAGAGAGAGCCACAGTGTGATTGCTAAGGGGACCCAGATCCACTTGGTAGCCTTTGGTAGTGCGATTTGGTATGGAGTACCAGCAATTCAGGTGCAGATGGTTTAGGGGCTGAGGGGACAAGAGTAGTGACAATGGACCACAGGCCCAGAAATGTAAGGGTGATGAACTGAGGCCAAAACACAGACACAAAAGAAGCTTCCAAGTCTCACAAGGGACCTCAAGTGGCGGCATGGAGGACGGAATAGGGGTTGGGGTGGGAGGGAGAAAGAGAGAAAGGGGGCAGGGGGGGAGAGATAGATAGATAGATAGATAGATAGATAGATAGATAGATAGATAGATAGATAGATAGATAGATAGATAGATAGATAGATAGATAGATAGATAGATAGATAGATAGATAGACAGA
>SZWC01010282.1:0-26750 GCA_023375785.1 Penium margaritaceum
TGCCCCCCCCCCCCCCTCCATTTCCCCCTTTAGATCTTGCAAGGTCAGGATGGTGAGGACAGTCATGGGAGGCAATGTCTCATCTTCAGATAGAGCAGAGAATGCTTGTTTATCGAGGAATTTGTAAAGATGTGTGCCATCTGTTGCTGTGTAAGGAAAAAATCCACTTCTAATTTCACCTCCAGGAACGGCATTTGTCACCTGATGATGTTGTCATTTCACGAGTTTCACTCTCTCTTGAAGTAGTCTGACCTTATTCAGAACAATGTTACCTTCATTGTAGAATAGAAGAAGATTGGGATTGATTTGATCAAAATCCAAGTCTCCCATGATTTTTTTAGCCAAATGGCTTTCCCAGACCTCTGATTCTAAGGTGTACCATGCTTCAATGGTACACCTCATAATGGTAGTTTCTTGGTTAGCAAACAGATCAGCACCATGGTAAGAAATAATGTGTGGCAATTCATTGTAGCAAATGATTCATGGCTGAGGTGCTGCTCAAGAATCTTGTGCAGTGCTTGGTTGCCACACTCCAGTACTCTGTTTGACTTTTGTAGCATTGACTGAGGATGACCACCGCATGGAACAAGTCTCGTCTAGTTCCATGGGGAGGCATAGATCAAGGATCTAGCCATTCTAGGGTAGATATTTCTTCCTACTGCAGAAGTACAAATGTCTAGAGTAGGAGGAAGTACAAAGGCTATGATGAGGGACCACAGTCTTGCTGATGGTTGTATAAGCTCTCAGTCAAAACGTCTCTGCGACACATTGACCATGGGCTGACTATCTGATGTGGAATTCAGGATGATTCATTTTCTGTTGAACTTGGATCCCCAGGTAGCATGGAAGGGGGTCCACATTGGTCATATCACAGGTTGCATATAGCTTCTGCTTGAGTTGGAGAATTTCAGGAAGAGAGCTACCCAAAACAATGAGGTCACCCGCACATGAGGTAAACTTAACATGTGGAGACCCTGTCGATCTTCATTTACACAAAGTGGTCTGAGAGTGGGCAATTCAATCATTATAACAGAATATAGTCATTGATTTTCTTGTTCCCATGCCATTGATTTTACTTGAGATCATAGAAGTATTACTAGAGCATACAAACCATGTCAATTTTCTTCCCAACCCTATAAAAATCCTCGTGGGTGATTGTTGTAGATGGTTTGACCAAGTCATCCTTGCGGAAGGCCGAAGTAGCACACATCTGGTAAAAACTCCAATGTTCACCTTTAGCTAGAGCTAGGACTGTGTCTATGGAGGATCACTTAGCCACTAAAGAAAATGTGTCAATGTAGTTCACTCCTTGTTGCTGGCTGTATCCTCTAGAAACAAGGCAAAACTTGCATTTGTTGGCCTAGTTATCAGCACAAAGCTTGTTCTTGAACGACATTTTTAGGTTACAACCCGTACGTTTGCAGTTCTCAACACCAAGGTCCATGTTTGATTCCATTAAAGTCACTCAATCTCATTGACTGGTTTTTTTAAACCATTCAATTGCATCATGACTAGTCAAGGAATCCTTATCTCTGGTGGGATCCATGAAATATTTGGAAAGGGAGAAGTCAGAGTCTGAGTCAAAACTGTCATCATGAGAAGTATGCTGGTTGAAAGTTTCCATTCAAACTGATTGGCGGGGACAGCTGGTACGATCCATAGAGCAGACGTGAGTTTTTCATGTTGGTTCATGGGGATCAGGATTCCAACATGCTCATCAGGCATAGTTCGACACAGAACTCGTGCGAAAGCCAAAACATCTAAAGAGAGTGCACGACCATGAGAGATGACAGTGACATGTATAGTTTTAGGAAGAGAGCCTCTGTTGGGCATATGTTACTGATGAAATTACATATCTTCTGTGGATGAAACATAAAGCAGCAGGATTCCACACCCTTTACGCATTGATAGCCCATGGCTAAGCACGTGAAACTACCCTACTGAACTTTGATTTCGTTGATAAATAATTATTTGAGACAAATACTTCATGATTTCTATTACAAGTTCATGTTTATTCCGTCAAAACGAATAAATCTAAAAAATTGTTATTGCGTAGACCTAGTTTAGTCCTCCTTGGATGTTGTACACGTTATGATACGGACATAGGCTCATTTTTTGGTTCATTTGAGGAGTTTTTGCCCATTGTGCAAAATCTACGTGATGCAAGTTCGACGCTCACTTTCGAACAATGGGGCAAAGGAGCAAGGGACGGGGGAGAGGGGTAGGGAGAGTGATGGGGGGGGGGGGGACGTTGCATAAGAGACAAGAATCTTCTTTGACATATGATGTGTACGGCAAGCAAAGCAACCTAGGCAACAAAATCCTCTTCTTTATACCCCTGGATGTCCTGATCAGTCATGAAAGCCAAAGCTTCCGTGGCTGCCGCACTCTGAAAAGCCTGATCAAAGATGATGTTGAAACCGGCACCAGACCAGGCGTTGCGGACAAGTGCACTGTTGGTTCGCGGATGCGCCCATCCTTTGTGCATCCATCCTACTGCTGCGTATATGATGTGACGCATGCCCATGTTGATGTTTTCATCTTCCTTCAGACGTTTGCCCACCCATGCCGAGTACGCCTTGCTCATTTCCGACTTGAATGGACGTTGAAGACCTACATCGGCATGCTACAGTTTGGATGTACATCCAGCAAGGATGTAGACAAGGAGGACCCACAGAAACCTTTCGCACACCCATGTCTGAAACTGATGGGATGCTTGCGGATGCCATGCGTCCAAGATCAAGAGAAGTTTTCCATGCCCAGTACACAGCTTCTGATGCCAACAAATGTCGATGACGTAGGGTTTCAAGACCATGCTGAACCACTCCTTCGAGGTTTTGACGCTCGCCCAATGGTTGTGAGTGTGGCTAAAGTGCCATGCCATGTTGTGCTGCATGTAGGTGGAGTTTTCATCGAGCGGATGGCACGCGTTTGTCTTCCCCATCCAAATGACCTGGAACGGAAGAACCTCACCATCAGCAGCCGACACAATGACGTCTGTCACCTGGCGCTTGTCGTCCTTTCCAAGAACTTTCACCTCCTTTGCACCCCGCGGTGCGTACGTGTACATTGGCGCTGGGGTGAGCTGCACTCCTGTGTGGCCAGCGTTGACCACCAAGGAATTGATGATGCCATGCAGACGGACCAAAAATGCAACCCTCTTGAACATCTGCTCTGCACGTGCCTCCAATTCATTCGGATGTTTTTAAGTGGCTGTCGTCCTGCAGCACCATGACAAGCCAAGCTCATTGGCCACAAACCGTCGGCACCAGCCTCGCAAGAAAAGTTTGTCGACCTTTTTGCCGCTCACACGCGTGACGCCACACTCAACGATGATGGACATGATCCTGTCGTGGATGGTGCTAGAGCAGAGCAGAGTGCCACGTTCGCGCATGCGCTCCACTGCCTGGAGAATCTCTCCTTTGAGTTCTGGGTGCTCTACAAAGTGGTTCTTGCGTCCACGGCTGCCCCGTACCCTTGACAACTTCTTTGCTGCTTCTTTGATCGGTTCAGGAGGCGCTACTACTAGAGCCCGGGCGTAGATGGGACGCGGACACAGCTTGCCCTTCTCGTACCAACCGCAGACGGTGTTCAATGATGGCTTTGCATAGATGGATGATGCATGCGGTAGCTAGTAGTGGTGGCGAAGATGCTCAACCGCCTTGCTGAAGGATCAGGTTCACAGAACTGCAGCATGGATGGTGGGGACGTGCCCCAGTCCATACCAGTCCATGTACTTGCCCCTCTTTCCACTGTCGGTCGATGTCTAGTTTTTGGAGGGAGGAGGTTGTGGCGGTAGATTCTCAGGGTTGGTGATGGTGTCAGCGAGGGCAGTTGTTGCGTCAGTGATAGCATCATTATCGAGCTCCTGCATGAGAGATTCGAATGCAGCATGGTCCGCCTTCTCCCATGCAGCTTCTACTACAGTTGGAAGTGGCAATAGGGCTGTATGGTCTGTTGCATCATCACTGACGTCACCACGGACGTCGCTGTCAGACTCATCGTCGGAAAACACGACACGCCGCCTGTGCTTGCGCTTGGGGAGTTTCTCGTGAACACCCTCGCCCGGTGATGGCTGAATGTCAGGTGGTGATCCGGACACCACAAATACTGGGAGAGCCACAGGCACGGTGTCAGGTAATGGCGAGACAAATGGAGGAAGAATGAGCTGGTGCTTGCGTGGGTGAGCGGGTCCACGCCGCTGCTTAGGGACAAGGGCTGGCTTGGGTGTAGCCAGTGCTCGAGCAACGTTCTCACAGTGTTCATATCTCGTCACCTTCTAGAAAAAAGCAGTTAGACGAGACATGGTTGCTGGTTGCATGTCATGGGTTGCTTCAGGCACGGGTCTTACGGCAATGGAAATTGTCAAACAGATCACCACGTCCGAGCATCGCCACGCGGTGAGACCTCGCTGCACACTTCCCGAAGCAGACAACGGTTACCAGCCATTGTTGAATTTGTGACGTGCACGAAATCCATAGCACAACGGTTAAGGCACAAATGTCATTGAAGAAATGTGCACACCATTGGAGCTGAACAGAACCACCGGAAAAATACACAATAATGTTTTCCCCGGCTGACGAATCATAGTTACACCCCCAAAAAATGCTTTTATTTACAAGATCAACGTTCAGTACGGTATGTACTTCCAACTCAGTCCGCTAAGTCACCAAGGACCCAGGTACAGGCTGTCAACCTGAGAAATTTCAGGTAGCCAGGAGAAGGTTTTTACCCCATCCAGGCTTTAAATGGAGTTATGTACCCTGTGGGGAAATTGCCGTGTAATAGTTGTTTTGTTCAATTAGGCTGAAGTGGGGAGAGCTTAATCCTAGAATATTGAGAGATACCTACAGCACAAAGCATGTTCTTGGGTCTTTCTGGCAATGTTTTGTTCATCCATTTATCCTTTCCAATCGATTCTGAGATCAACGATATAGAGGTCATGTTTACTCAATAAAAAACTTCCAGGAAAGAAAAAAATCTCAGGTTTTTCAAGCTCATGGAATCATTTAGGGTTTTTTTAATGAATTCACCACCATTTTCTGTCGAAATTATCTCTACGTTTTTATTTTCCTCATTTTCAACAATCTGGATCCAAGTTTGGATGATGTATTAGGCTTCCAACATGCACCAGATGAAGTGGACCCAGACCATATGGATGCATTCCTCCACAATAATGAGAAAAAATGCTCTGTTGAGGATAAAAACCTTGATTGGACAGGTTCATTGATCCAAAAGAGGTCCATATGTAGCAGGCAGAGGTTCCTTGGTAGTAACGACAGTGGGGTAAGTGTTCAAGGGGTGCTTGTGTAGCTTCCTAGGCAAGCATTCTCCACATGAGATTCAGAAATGGTCAAGTTTAAGACCATTAGCACGTTGACATGCTCCTTGATGAGAAGATAGCTTGGCTATGGAGCCATAGCTAAGATGGGGAACTTTTCTATGCCACATTCTTGCTGTTGTAGAGACTGGGGGCTTAGGTCTTGGGTATGAGGGTGTGAATCATCTGTTACAGCCAAAAAAAAAACTTATTTCTTTTTGTGCTTGTTGTGAAGAGGATTTGGTGGGTTTGCAAGTTTTTTCAGGTTCAGTTGTTTTGGTGGGTTTTTTGTCTGAGAAAAGGTTTGCAACCAATCCTGGTTCAAGGATTGGCTGCAAACCACTTTGCAGCCAATCCAATTACATAAACAATGTACCACAGATGTTGTGTGTTTGGTGCACCTAGATTCTGTGATCCACAAATCCAGCCACGAGGAGGAATGCTTTGATAGTGGAGGAGAGTAATATCTCATCCATGATTCACTTAGTGAAAGATCTTGGACAAGATATAACTATTGGCTTTGTTACTTGAGTATCTGACGATGTACTGGTGTTTGTAGGTGCACTTGATGGAAAACAGCCTGCTGATTCCAGTACATGCTATTTTCACTTCATCATTATATCCTCCATCTCTGGTTCTTTGATCGGAATTAGATGAAGATCAACGTCAGGTGATGCTTCATTGGGATGGATGGATGTTGTGATTTTTTTTGGAAATTTGGTGGATGTTGAAATGGCCAATTTTCCTCCTGGTTGAATGGATGATAATGAAATCATGGGCCACTTGAAGCTAGCATTGGAACTCTGGCCACAATTTTTGTTTCCCAGATGATCAAGCATGAACTTTGTATGAGTATGATTCCTGATGAAACTGAAAGTTGGATTTTTTTGGCTTTCGAGATAGACAGTCTCTGTTATGCATATCCTTTTTATCCGTCCCAGCAGATTGTCTTGGATATTGATTAATGAGTGTACCGTGTTGTGGTCTTGTGACTCCTAGCACTCTATTCTGAGTATGCTTGTTTGGAAGTGGGTAAAACTTGTTCCGGTTATCATGTTTCTTGTTTGAAAGACATTCTTTGCCAAGCCGCTTGATGCCATTAGATTATCATTTCTTAAATCCTTGGATGCTTGGAGTTGAATACATTTTGTAGAGAAACACCTCCATTCCCTTGCATGAAACGTCTTCTGCAAGCAAGAGATCCTCATGTTAGCTTATTCCAGGGTTAGTACGTGTACTAATCCTAGAATAACTTAATACATACCGTTGTACTCATGGTAGCAACAACACTTGCAGGAGAAGATACTGGATCTGTTGCTTCTATTTCGACCGTTGTGACAAGAATTCCTATGTCAGCTTGTAATGCGTTGATTTTGTTGTGAAACGATATTGATAGATCTTTCAAATTATGTCATCAAAACAACATTTCATTTCAACAACATTTTCTTGCAATCCACCAAGACTTCATAATGAAATACCTGCACATTTATATGGTCTCCCTTGCCATGAAGAATAAATATGACAATTTCTGACAAATTCTGGTGTTGGAACACATAACTTTCTGTCATAATAATGCCTTAACTTTGAGTTACCATTGTTTCTTGCCCGATTGACTTTTATTTTCCAACTTTTTCTAGTTTTCTTGATTACACAAAAACAGAAATGTCATGGTTTTTGAATCATCACACACAAATGTCAAAGTTTAGATGAGAAAAAAGCACATTTCACATGAACATGAAAGTTCTTAATAGTCTTCATGTAACACAAAGAAGTTTAATACCTCATACAATACCTTGGAAACATTCATTCAAAACTTGCTGGAGTCCATGACCTCATCATTCATGTTTTTTTCTCCCAGAACATTTTTGTTTCTACTAAACACCTTCTTTGCATGTGAATTTCTTAGGGGATTTTTTTTCTCAAATGCATGCTTTCCTTTTGTTTTAAAATCCCGTAGTGGCATGTAATAGATTATATTGTCGTTATGATAATGTTTGAATAAGTTCAAAACCTAATTCTAGTTTCTTCATTCAAATGACTACGTGGTTCCCTACAACATTCTACTGAGACAAAAAATGGGACAATGTACTTCCTCTGTAATTCCCATGTATGTGCAAGCAAACATCATTATGTGTATGGTTCTGAAAACCTTATTACTGGACTTCACATGATGGAAAATCATAGAAGAAAATACAAGTTAAGTATAAAAAAAAGTACAATGTAGGTCATGCTTGGGTGGAAAGTCCATTGGCTTTGTCCACACAAACGTATTTCACCTTGTGATTAGTTAGTTATCCAGCTAGACATAATGGAAGGTGCAAGATAAGAATAACAAAACAAGTGACACAACTTGAATCAATCCTTGTAATTGGTTGAAAATGTTTAGCCTAACAATGCTGTTATGGCAGTTTTCCTGAACTTCTGTGACTCACCTGGCATAGACACAACTATGGCCGGTGCACCATCTCACTTCTACTCCACTTCTGATACATCGAATTTTGTGGTAGTTTCTTCATCAACATGTTATAAGTGAACACCACATTAATGCACCACTTCTTCTTGAGAAGGACCTTTACCGCCCTCTCCTTCTACGGCTTGGTTTTGGAGGTAGACATATTCACTCCCACATCATCCCTTTTGCGCCTTACTTATCATTCTTGAACCCAAAATTCCTCATCTTCAAAACAAAAGTGCCATATTTTAATGGGGGATGTAATCAATGGAATTTTAGCATGGCAGTGCTGATGGGAGTGAAGTCAAAGAGAAATTGTGGAAAAACATTCATATGCCTCATAAGTAGTAAGCATGATAACAGTACAAATGAGGGGATTAGAATCAATACCTCGATACTTGACATGGTAGCATAGACTGGTACAAAGGGGTTCAAAGGTAGTGAAAATGATGCATTGAGGCTATGAAGTGGAAGGCAACGAATGAATTGCATTAGGTGCTAATACATGCTATATTTAGTTAATGAACATATTTTTGAGGCATTCACAGTCTACAAGACATTATTTGACTGTTAAGGTGCATTAAAAAAATGTTTTAAACATGGGCATTGCTAGTCATGATTTGAGGGTTTTAGCACCTCATTTTGGAATGGTTTTTTTCGCAATTATTCAAGAAGAGGTATCACCAGTTGTAAGTGCTACACATTGTGGATACTGTCCTTATGTGTTTTTATGCACTTATAGTACCCCTAGATGCACGACTAACATGAGGGAGATACAATGGATGGTTGCATCACACATGACCTGGTTGAGTTCATGTCAAAACCTCCTCATTGTGCTACAATTTGCCATGTATTCTTAACGTTAAACATGCATATGGGTATACGCACTCATGTCTGCTATCCAAGTGCAATTAATAGCCATGTATAAAGGCACAATTCAAATCTATATGCATGTTCATATCCTTGTTCATATGAATATGCAAATCTATGTGGACATTCATATGCAATGTCAGTATGCAAATTCATATGCAAAATGCGTACTACAAATACACACACAAAACCAATTTCTCTATGCATATACATTTTCATGTGCATTTGCATATGCAGTTTGTATATGCACATGTATAATGGATGTAAAAACTACCCATAAATGAAAAAACGGGGAGGAAGAAGAGAATGTATTTCATCAACAAAGGGCCTGAAATCTCCCCATGCCTTCTTGAGATCTCCAGGATGCATAGACACATGCAACTTTGTACGAGGATGCATCTCCGCATGTGTATGTGGATTCATATGCATTTACACATACATGTGTGTATGAATATGCATATACAATGTATAGAAAGACATGCATGTGAACATTCCCAACACATATGAGTTTGAAGGTGCATATGTATGTGCATGAATTGCAGATAAGCTCATGCATATTCACTTACACATACACATCTGTTAATAATCCATAGATTCTTACACATATGGAAGATTCATGCACATATGCATTGTGTGTGGGGGGTGTTCACATAGGAAATGCATAGGCATAGTGTTGCAAATGGGTCGCTCAATTTTTATTCTCGTGTCTATTTCCTTGGAAGTTGGGCTAAGTATGGAGTTACCATTTCTGCGTCATGTGCCATCTTCAAAATCTTTGCCCAACCGTACAGAAATTGGAGTATCCTTCTCAGGGGCCCATTTGGCTACCATGACCCAAGCCGCTACCAAGGGGTACTTCTTCCTTCCTAAGTCTCTATTCACTACATCGGCAAGTAGCTTCAGCATGAATTCACCTTCAAGTACACCTCTTCATAATTAGGTACATCCTTGCATTGTGAAAGGGATACAAACCCTTTTTCTTGCATCACCAACCTCAAGACCATGGACCACTTAAGAAGGGCAGTTGTACTAGCTTGTTGACAACTCTGCTTCATGCAAAGAGGGATCATCAACACTAACATACCAGAGCCATGAAGTACTAAAGTTGGAAAATGCGCCATCTAGCGAATTTCTTCTAGTTGTTGTTTGTCAATGAATTTGTACTGTTAAATAAGTGCATTTTTTGCGCTAAGCTTCAAATCCAATCAATCCAGAATCTAGCAAAGTGTTTGCTAGGTGGTGGAAAGACAAGGAGTTGGAATCGTGTTTATGTTCTTTTCATTCTACTTGACAAGTAGACTCTTTCGTCTCCAAAATCTTGTACTCGTTTTAGCCTCTTGCTTGAAAGGAAGGTCCAATATGGTGTATAAGCACCATAGGTATCCTAGTGGTAATGGATGTTACGTTACATGTGAGAACAATAAGGACTTCTTTAGGAGTATTTTCTTCAACAAAGGTCTTTACACACATTAACAACATCCACACAAGGCAAGGACATCAAGTTTCAAGTGCCGTCAAACCACAAGTCATAGAAAAACAGAGAAGTGTAAAAAAGCATGTGAATACTATGTCGTTGCCACATGAAATACAACATCAAAGTGTTGACCTCATCGGGCCCCGCGAACAATCAGAAACCTCTCTTTTTAGGTGTTTGTGCTTGTTTGAGGGAGGGGTATGGGCGGGGTTTGCGTGGGGCGTCCAAGGCACTCCATGCATTGAAAGAGAATCAGTTGGGCCCTACAATTGTCGGTCATAACAGATGCTTGGATAAGAAAGAAAACCCTCAACTATGAATGCCATATGGGGTTGGATTTTACATTCTTTTTCATGCAATCTAGCAGTGGTTTGTGTGCCATGAAAATCATGATATGGGAGTTTTCGCTCAATTGACGTTGATGACCCTTTGTTCTTTTTTTTTTAGGTATAGAACCTTTGTTATGATATGGGGTTTCATGTTTTTTGTGGGCATTTCTTGTGCAAAACATGTAAGACCATACATTGTAGCAAGGGGTTTGCGCATTGAAAAAACAGAAGAAGTTAGAAAATGGTCATTGTTTGATCGCAAGATCCTGAGGGAGCAAGGGTTATGATTGAGCAACGGTAACATTTCTCTCCTCTCCATGCTTCATCATCGACGTATGTTGCTCATCAAGCTTGGTGAGTGTGGCCGGATTTTTTGTTGCCTTTGAATGCTGGATGTGCTAGACATAAATCAGCTTGTGAACATGGGATGGTCAACCTTTGGGCTCATAGACATACTTCCCCAATTTCTTTAGGTTCAAAGTAAGTCCCATGATAGAAGGAAAAGTGATATTGGTCATCATGCACACATTTCAACAGTGATGCTAATCACCGCTCAAATGTGTCCATATGTTGATGACGATATTTTTTGACCTGACAAAAGACGAACGAAAAATTTACATTCATGAAGTGAGTTAAGGAATACAAGACTAAAATGGAGAAGAACTACAATGGGCAATTTTTACAATGATATGACCTAATTGTCAAAATCAACACTCGAGGAATCCGGGGTATAAAATGGAAGGAATTTTCACATGTGGGTATGAGTAATATTTTAGATAAGGGTCTCCACTCTAGATTATAAATGGTTGCCAATTTTCCATGTCATAACTGTTAGAGTGAGCGATAACTGCGCTGAGCGACAGCTTTGACATGGCGCAGACGGATCGACAATCAGAGGTCTGTACGTGAAGTTACTAATCTTTATCCGTAAATACCCGGGTGCGGCTAGGCCAGGAATTTCTGATGTACAGGCCAGATTTCATTCTAGCATCCAGGTCAAAAGGGGGGAAAGGAGCCTGGATCTTTGATTGCTGCATGCACAGCAGGGCTGTGCATGCCTGCTGGCCCAGCTTGGTCAGCAGCTGTGCAGTGCAAGCAAGCACTGCTGGGTGCCTGGCCCAGACCAGTCAGGGTGGGGCTACACCTGACTGGACTATTGGGACCGCTTGCATCAGCACATGCAAGCAGGGTTTTGGAGCAAGGACCACTCTGCATCAGCTGGTGCATGCACGACTAAGCATTGCATCAACTATCGCATGCACGACTCAGTAGCCGCATCAACTACTACATGCAGCACTCAACAGTTGCATGCGGAGCCAAGAGTGGGGACTGTCCTGAGTCAGCGACAACATACACGACTCAACAATTGGGATCACGACCAAGTTGCCAGCATTCAGGAAGCTTCCTTGAGGAGGAAGCTGCATGCCTTGGACCGGAAATATTCCTTTAGGAGGAAGCTACGACCTTGCAGTAGGAAGCTTCCTCTGGGCACAGTGCAGCTGCTCAACTTGCCAGGATCCCGATGTAAAAGCAGACTGGACTCAGTCAGTCCAGTAACTCCAGCAGTAACTCCAGCAGAAACTATAACAACTCTATACAGCAACTCAGCAGTTGCACCAGCAGTCCTTCTTTGCCAGACAACACCTCAGACCAAGACTCTGCAGACGCTCCCTCACCTGAAGATCCACGTCAGCCTGGCAACCTTCTGCCAGCCTGGCTTGGTGGACGCCCCTAACTACCTGAAGGCCTGACTACCTAGAAGAGGTGGCCAGAATACGCCCAAGAATGGAGAATAGCCTTGCTACGGTTGCCTCACTGGACGTTGCTCATCTCTGCGCCAGGAGCTGTGTCTAGGCGTTGAGCCCAGAGTTAGTGTCTGGCGTCAGCTCTACTTGTGCAGTGCTGATTGAGTCTGGAAGGACTCTGTTGGAGTTCCCCTTTGTCAACCCAGCAAGCCTGGCAACGCTCTGCCAGCTTGGCTAGGAGGGTCAGAAGTGCGCTGACGACCCATTCAGTCCGGCAGTGGCTGCCAGCGTGGAGAGGAGGCTGCCCTGACAACCTGGAGGCCATTTCACCTGAAAGTACGGTGACCGTGCTGAGACCCTTTCAACGACAGCCTTGACGGCCTAGCAAGGCGTTGCGCCCTCGGATGGCGCAGGTTGTGTCAGAGCATTGAGCTGAGCTGTGTTTCACCGCTGTTTCCTTGTACCATACTTGTACTTGATAGTCTTTTTCAATTACAA
Source organism: Penium margaritaceum (assembly GCA_023375785.1). Lineage (NCBI taxonomy): Eukaryota > Viridiplantae > Streptophyta > Zygnematophyceae > Desmidiales > Peniaceae > Penium > Penium margaritaceum. Next base: position 12,689 of record SZWC01010282.1, read on the forward strand.
GTTTCAATCCAAGTCTTCCGCTTCCGCACATTGAAGTACAAGGTTTGCTTGTTGGGTACAGAGATCCTGGACAGCTGGAAGACCCCCTTGTTGCATCAGAGCATGCGGTGACTTCATCATTGCAGGCTCCAAAACCACAACATGGTATCAGAGCACAAGGACGTCTATACATGCTCAACATACGATTAATACAGCAGACCCGTGCCGTCAGCAAGAAGCAGCCCTTACTTCTCAAGCTTCAAGGGATAACAACAATTATCATCAATCACAAGTGCCAGGGTGAGTGCGTGACGTGGCAACCCTGCGCACATGGAGATATTGAGGACGCTTTGAGGGCCTTCAATATGGAGAGCCCACAAATGGTCTCTCAACAACTGAATGACCTCTCAGCACCGAGCTTGTGCATGGATCAAGAATGTGGTCCAAGGAGAGAGCAAGCAACAGCTGAGGAGGCAAAGCGCTCAAGAGAGGAGGCGCTTTTGACAAGGGCATGTCGAGACGACGTGCATGCAAATGCGGTCTTACGGCATCAGTTGATTGACACAAGTTTTGAAGCTCACCTTCCACAGCTTCAGCAGTAGTTGTCTCATATTCAACAACATGTGCATCTGCAACATCAACTTCAACTCGCACAACTACCGTCGTCATCAACCATAGCAGACCCGCAGGCTAATGTGGCAATGTTCATGCCATAAGATCTCATGCCTGTGCAGATGCAAGTGATAGGATCCGCACAGTTGGGCATGGTGCAACAATGAGTGACAGAGTCACAGCAAGCTGCAATGGAATTGTCATCCATGGCACTTGTACGACACTGCTTCATACAGGTCAGCATGAGACAGTTGGTAAGCAAGATTTCAAGCATGAAAGCATGGAGCAAGGACAGCAGCTTGAAGAGTAGCAGCTCCTTTGCCAACAGGAGCAGCATACGTGCGAGCTGCTAATTGCCCACGTAGCTCAACCTGAAGGTCAGGTGATGCAGACCCAACAAAGAAATGAGGCCTTGCAGCTGAATAAGGCTTCATCAACATCACATAGGCCATCGACACGACTGCCAAAGCTAAATCTTCCTCCAAACATGCCAAAGCGTGTTTGTCTGCAGCGGACATAATCAGATTCATGTGCTCATGGAGGAAGCATGTAGATGCTTGTAGCGTTCCTTGAAGCATCTACAATGACACAATTACAACATTCAAAGCATGCAAAAGTGCCACCAGGCTTTCAAGCGCCACAAGCAGCAGCTGACAAAAAGGAGCGATACTTTGCGAACACCCATGTGATGATGTCACGAGGGTCGACATCACTCCATGCACTGCTTTGCGAGTTGCAAGCAGTGATGCCATCGGCAACATCCCAGGTTGTAAGAGAGCCAAGGCAAGCAGCGGTCTTGCAGGAGCTCATGAAGAGTGGAGTGGTGACCAAGGAACCAAACTGTCATCTGCAGCCTTGCAGCGACAAGAAGCAGTCGCAACAACAGTGCTTACTTGAGGTCACAGGGTTGGATGCCTCGCCAAACGTCCATAAGCTGACCAACGAAGCGGAGAGCGGCTCCGCATCCCAGATGGATTTTTCACACTCCATCGAATAGAAGACAACCCAACAGCTGAGTGCTGATGATGCAGCAGTGCAGTTGAGGTGGACGTGTCTTCAGCAGCAAGCAGAGGTTCACATGAGCCTCAAAGTGCATGACAAGTTGACTCTCCATCAGCTTGTACGGACCCAATGCGACAGCAGCATCCACTACCAATGCTTCAACCGGCTAAGCAAAAGCCAGCCTACGTCCTGTAAGAGCAGTGGTGATGTAGTAGGTGCTCGGGTATGAAGCCACAAGCATGTGAGAGCTCACACAATGAGCTTACAGGCTATGAGTGTATCAACACAGCGTCGATACAAGAGGCAGCAGCATGGTGGCAGCTCTGCGGCACCTCACCACCATCTGCACAGCAGAGATGAGCACAACAAGGCAGAGACGCTCGTCAGCAGCCTGACATGTGCTTCTCACAACCAAAAATACCGTTCCATGGGACGGATCGGGCAGCAGCGGAACAAGAAGAAAAGGAAAAAGGAAAGTGGGACTCCTAAAACAAAAAAAAGGGAGTCACGAGCTCGACGCAGCAGTTGGTTGCAAGTTGACGTCAGCCAGAACAAGAGCAGCCGTGCTATGACCAACAGAACATTCCGCAAGCAGCAGCACACTTTCCTAGAGGAACAACAAGGAGATCCTAGAGTGAGGGGAGGGCGGAGTGAAGGCGTTCGTGAAGCCCTTGAAGCAGCTCGCAATGCAGTGAGCTGAGAAGCAGAAAAAATCCTGCCAAGACAGCAGGTGGATGTACTAAGCCTAGCTAGTGTCGGGTGGCGTACACAAACGGAGTAGTTGCGCTCCGTGAAAAAATCCTTCCAAGGCGGCAGGTGGACACAATAAGCCCACCACATATCTGGTGGCATGCATGAATGGAGCAGTTACGCTCCATGGAAAAATCCTGCCGGATTGACAAGTGGAAGCAGCTAGCCCGTCTTGACGAAGGTGGCATGCATGGAGACTGGAAACATGCACAAATTAAACAACCAATCAGAATTTGTGACAGAAACGTTGGACCTCTGGAGCAGTCAAGGACCTCGTCCTCAAACTTCCACCTGAAGGCAAAAGCTGGTTAAGGGGCAAGTTTGCTCCTCACGATCACAAGTCACACATTGCGAACAACGTGCTCAGCGGCAACTGACCTCACAGTAGGAGCTGAAGCAGAAGTGCAGCAGACGAAGCAACTGTCGGCGTGAAAGCGAGGAGCCCGAGGTTTAGGAACGACCGTGGAGTAGCTCGTCGTGATCACGACGAGTACGTGGCTAAGCCCGTCCGTCATGCGGATCGCAACTATAAAGCCAACCTGGTTGTGGTGCCTTCTGGAAGGTGGAAGCAATGACCACCAGCAGCAGGAGGAGAAGCAGTAGCAGCTACTATAAGAATGGAAGACGTTCCATGTCTGCTGCAGGAAGCCTGGTGGATTAAAAAAAACTACCGGAATTCAGATTTTATTTCGGCAGCCTTGAAAACCCGTTTCGGGTTTCCTCACCCCCAAGAAAGTTGCAGGGCGAGTTTACTTCTCGCCACTATGGATCCTCCTTCATCAGCAGTCAGTGCAGCAGCAAAGCAGTGGCAGTAGCTGGAGAAGCAACGCCCGGCAGCAGTAGTCAACTACTAAAGTTCTCTCCGCAACAGCGTTGCACTTTTTCTACAATATAATTGACCGCCTATGGTGGCGTGAGTGTTGACATTGTCACAAAAAAAAAGGCGTGGGTGCTGAACTGTGGATGGGGAACATGGCTGCAGCAGGACGAGCTTTGGTGCACGATGTTGCGCCACCAAAACAGCTCACCGCAAATTAAAAAGAAAGGGGCATACTTGAAGCCCAAAGTGGCTGCTGAGCCAAAGCTGGGAATCGGAGCCCAAGGAGGTCGAGCAGTGGAGCCCAATTTGCGCAAAGAGCACGACCGAAAATAGAATGAAATTGTGAAAGCTCGCTCAGCGAGGGAAACAGGGGCTGGCACGGAGGAGGAGCGCCAAGCGAGTTGGGGGGGGAGGTGGAGCGACGTCCACGATGGGACGTCGCACCAGCTCGCCGCGAAGGCGAGCTAGTCCAGGAGTCTGCCGCGACGGCAGGCTCAGTCGCGGCAAGGCCTTGCCGTGACAGCAGGCTGGCGCGAGGCCCCTGCTGCGACGGCAGGGTGTAACCAGGAAACATAAAAAAAAGAGAGAGAGAGGGTGACGCATACGACGCAACTGACGGGGCGGTAGCGTTTCGTACACAGCACGACGGGAGGTGTCACGTAAGAACAAGGAGGAGAGGGGGGGGGGGTTGACAAGATTCGACGAGAGAGAAAAATGAAACAGAGAGGATGAGGCGTGCAAGGAAAGGAGGGATGGTCGACGGAAAAGAAGAAAGGGAAAGTGAGGGGAAAGAGAGGAAGGGGTGCCGTGTGCGCAATAGCAAGATAAGTAACAAGGAAATGGCACCGCCGAAGTCAGTAGAACCTTCTCCAACTCGTCGGTGGACAAGAAGAAAAAGGTGTTTTTGCCATTTTCTCTCGAGCGAGGCAAAAATGTGCAAGTAGGAGGATGCTTCATTTTTGGCACCGCAAACGCCACCAAAATGCGCCCCGAGGAAGCGTGGAAGGCAAGAAAAGAAGGTCCGGAAAGTGGCTGGAACCCGCTGGAAAGGTGACTTGCGCGCCCGAATCGTGTTTTGCGACAAGACTAGGCTAGGTTGAGACTCCTTTGTTACTAGACCTATATAAGTAGTAACTTTCATGTACCATTTTTATGTCCAAGAATTATTCAACTCTAATCTTCCAACACTTGTGCCCAGACATTCTCATCTCGTCTAAGTGTGAGAGACATCACGTCGTCACTGCTAAGAGGAGGAGGAAGTCAGTTTCCAAGCCAGGATTCTGCCGAATTTTTCTAGAAGGTTAGATAGTGAGAGGGGGAGATTTATGCAACAGATTTCTGCACAAGACCGAAGGCCTAGACAACGGTACGCACAATAGACCGAGGCAAGCGCGGGCAAGCGTGGGGCGGCGAGAGAGCGCCGAGACGTCACGTGAGGCTACGCGACTCTGCAAGGTGAGCGTGGTGACTGGACTGGGGTTTGAAGGGGTGGGTGCAGGGTCGGTTGGGACAGGAACAAGAAAAAAAGACTACGCATGGAGAGGAAGAGGAGCAAGGGACTCAACGCAACTTACAAGGCCAGCATCAATCGGCAAAGAGGTGAGTGAGCTTTGATATCTTCTTCCATTTCTAAAAAAAAAAAAAAAAAAAAAACAAAGGAAAAAAAAGGACAGGGGACATTTAAAAAAAAAACAGGAGGACGTTGAGGAATCTTGTTAAGAGGTGTGGATGCTTTATATTTGGAGGAAGAGTCCAAGGAATCATTCTGTGAAATTCATGCACTGTGGAAATAGACTGATAGAGAGTAGAATTTTGCCGACATTCTAACGCCCTCTGCTGGGGAGTGTCGGGTGGGACTAGGTGCCAAGAGCCATGCACAGTCAATCTGCTGTGCTTGTGCTGTCTTTTGGTGTCTAGTGGATGGGACGTTTGCAGTTGCCCTAGAGTTTTGGTCATGTCAGAGTGATTTTTTTTTTATGATTTTTGGTTAGTCATTTTCGTTGGTGGGTAGTTTTCTTGGTATCAGAGCCAGGTTGATTGGGAAGAGAAAAAAAAACGTTTTGTTGCCTTTAAAAAGAAAAGAAAAATACAAATATAAAAAGGGGGAAGATATAATCATTAGAGATACTGATTGGCGAGAGAGGAAAAAAACAGTCTAAGGAAATACTTGCTTTAATGTTTTTTTCTGTTTAATGGATCATTGATTTATCATTGTGTGCAAGGGTGGCCACCTTTTATTCCTCTTTTCCTGTGTTGGGGTGGTGTTACATATAGAAAGGAGTGGGAGGGGACGATATGTTTTCTTTTCTTGTCCTGTCATTCAAGGAAAAAAAAAGGAGAAAAAAAAGAGAGAAGAAAGTGAAAGAGGCCTTAAAAGAGCCCAAAAAAAAAGAGAGAAGGGGCCACCAACAAAAACACAAAAAAAGAGAAAAAAAATATACATATATATACATATATATGTATACGGCCCAAATTCCATTCCTTGACAAAAATGTGGTGGCGATAGGAGGCTGGGGAGTGGAGGCGAAAGTAGGGGATAAATTAATGTGCGGGCATAAAGTGACTTGTTGTGCACGTGACGTGAGTATTATTGTCATTATTGTGACCCCGTTGGACAAAAGGGAGAACGGGAGAAGTGTCGTTTGTTTGGAACCCACCATTGGCAGTGGGGTGTCTTCTATTCGTGACGTGGCACCCCGCAGTCGTTGTGCGAAGTCACCCCAAGGTCACCAAAGGTGTGACTTGGGAGGGTTGTGCATTCAAAACTGTGTTGCACCATGCAAGTTTGATGTTGCGATGCAGCAAAAGATCGTGCACAACTGTTGATGTGGTCTCGTGTGAAATCTCACAGTGGCAAAGGCACCTACTAATTGTGGTAGCCTAAGGCGGGGGACCCGTCCCTCTCCCTATCGGCGGCCAGAATTGCAAGTATGTTCTAGTGGAGGTATAGCAGCGTGTGAGGAAGTGGGTGGGGAGTTGGGAAGTAGGGTCCAAGTGATAAGGAAGTTGGGAAAAGGANAAAGGTGTGACTTGGGAGGGTTGTGCATTCAAAACTGTGTTGCACCATGCAAGTTTGATGTTGCGATGCAGCAAAAGATCGTGCACAACTGTTGATGTGGTCTCGTGTGAAATCTCACAGTGGCAAAGGCACCTACTAATTGTGGTAGCCTAAGGCGGGGGACCCGTCCCTCTCCCTATCGGCGGCCAGAATTGCAAGTATGTTCTAGTGGAGGTATAGCAGCGTGTGAGGAAGTGGGTGGGGAGTTGGGAAGCAGGGTCCAAGTGATAAGGAAGTTGGGAAAAGGAGATTTGGCTGACGAGTTGTCTAAGAAACTAAGACAGCTCTTCCTAAGAGAGTCGAGAAAGGGTGTGGTCGAAGAAGAAAAGAAGGGGGAGGGTGAGAAAGAAGGCGAGGGATCTAGTGGTCCTCCGAGAATGGCGATGTCATTTGTGGCATCGTTAGGAGAACTTGAATTTTATACAGGTGATCAGAGTAAAGCAGTGGTATGGGCAGAGAAAGTACAAAGTCTTTTGGCACTTGGTTTCCAGAATGTGGGGGATGATTTGAAGCTTGGATATGTCAAGAGCTACTTGGGTGGTGCTGCAAGGGAATGGGCTTCGAGAGGCAACTTTGTGGACATGAGAGGTTTTTGGCTGCGGTTTGAAGCAAGGTTCAATCCAACCAATGAAGAGGTGACTGCTTGAAATTTTGAGAAAGTTGGATCGTCTCTAGCGAACTCAAGGACAGACGGCACGAGAGTTAGCAGACCAGATCTGCCACCTGGTAGCAACGTTACCAACCTACCCAGAAACAAAAATGGTGGATCATTTTCTTGCTGCGCTTGATCCAGTTACAAGATTTGCAGTCATTCCAATGCAGCCACGCACCTTGGAGGCTTGTTTCAGTGCTGTGGAGTGGCATGAGTATCATGCAGGTGGATTACACAACTATCAACAAGACGGACCGTTGCAGCTGAACGTACACGCTACAACATACATACCAGCACAAGCAGGGGTGGGGATAATTCATCCACAACAGCAGCAGCAGACACAACAACAGCAGCAGACGCAAGACCAGTTGACGCAACAACAGCAGCAGCAGCAGCCGACGTGGGAGGAGATGCGGCGACTGGCAGCAGAAGTAGAGAAGATGCGACTCCAACTCGCACAAGTGCAGCAAGTGGGACCAATGACTCCTGTGAACCCGGGGTGACCTTCAGTGCTCGGTGGATCCCCTCCATACCAAAGGCTCCAAGTGTGCTAAAATTGCAGGAAGGAAGGCCATATCGCGCGCTTCTGTCCAGCAGTATCCCAGCCGCCACTAGCCAACTATGCAGCAGCTCAAGAAATGTCACCAGCTGCGCGCATTATAGCAGGGCTTAAACCTACTGGTGTGAATGTGCCGCATGGACGTGCTTCTCACTATGCGGGGGCGAAGGAGCCTTCAGTAGCAGCACGGATTATTGGACGTCTTGGGGGCCCAACAGCCACCACAGCAGCCACTACAGCGGCGGCACGCGAGGCGTAGGGGGTTTGGCCAAATGCGTGTGGCACAGGAGCATCTGCAGCAGCATCATCATTTGCAGCACTCATGAAGATTGGAGCAGCCGAGCTTTCCTATCCAGCAATACAGAGGGATCACTTGCCAACCAAGCCAGGGAGGGCAGACATTCCTTTCACCTTGGAGGAGGCAAGGGCCATCCAGGCGGGTCGAGTGCAGCAGGGGGCGTCTCATCCACTTCCAGACCGTCAGGCAAGGAATGATCAAGGGCCATACAAGGGAGGTGTAGGGGTGATGCCCAAGGTATCACTGGTGGAGCAGATGAAGACCACACCAGTGAAGGTGAGCATGTGGAATTACATCCATGACTGTCCTGCTACACGAGAGGAACTGGTGGGGTTGCTTGTGGGTGATGGAGCTGGTGGAGGAGAAGGAGGACAGGAAGCAGTACGAGCAGCACCAGCAGTAACTTCGGCAGCAGCAGTTGGGGAGGAGGGACTGAGGGGAGAAGCTAAACGTAAAGGGAAGAAACGGGTTTCCGAGGGTCCGGCTGAGGGGGATGATGAAGAGGCATCAGAAGTGGCAGCGGCAATTGCAGCTGTGGAGGAGGCGATTGCTGTGAAGAAAGTAGCAGGGGAGGATAGGAGGGCGGTGGCTGAGGCGATGGTGGCAGGGGGGAAGACACCTATCTTCTCTGTATGTCTCACCTCTGTTTGGATCGGCCCGCATGATTTTAAAGGAATTGTTGGCTCAGGGGCCAGCACCACAACCCTATCGCAGATGGTGGCGAGGCTCTTGGGGCTGCTAGATGTGGTTGAGCCGAGCAACGTACGCTTACAGATGTCCAATGGCGGTGAGTTCAAGCCTTGGGGCATGATTAGGGGCGTTCCCATCCAGATTGGTGAGCTGACGCTGGAGGTGGATGTAGCAGTAACAGCAGCCATGAGCTATGACTTACTTTTGGGTAATGACTGCATTTTCCTTGCAAAGGCAGTCATTGACCAGGACAAAAAGGAATTACGCTTCCGACTGTCTCCAACAGAAGTGGCATCTGTGCCACTGGAGTGTGGCATTGTGCCACGTAAGGCACGACCTCCACTTGAGCAACCGCAGATGGTCACATTCTCCGTCCCAGCACCATTGGCAATGTGGGAGGCAGGAATGGTGCATGGTGTAGGAGGACAAGCAACAACAGACAGGGAACAGAGGATGCAGAATGGATCGTCGCAGCAGTTGGCAATGGTAAGAGTGGAAGCAGGAGAGGAAGAGGTGAACCATGAAGGAGAGGAAAGCAATGATGAGGAGCATGCATCAGTGGAGTGTGTCTACACATACCTGGACCCAACGGTGGATGAACAACTTGAACCAGAGCTGCAGTGGCTCTACGACTATGCTCGTCGCATTCCTGGTTATTTCCAGTCTGACTACTTCAGGAGGGCGGAACGCAATGTGACAAGGGCCATTCGGATCCGTAGAAGGCGGTTGGCAGCAGCAGACCAGGAGGAACATCTTATGGAGCAGCAGATGAGGGAGGATCTTGGAGATGCAGGAGGGGATTATGCACCATCAACCTCGTTGGTCTTCCCCAACTCACAGGAAGACATCGCAGCAGAGTTACCTCGATCCGAGGAAGCAATAGAGGCACCAGGCTCACATGTGTCGCAGAAGGTCACCAATGTGTCGACTCCCTCAAAGCTCATGGGAGGATGGTTAGAGGAGAGCAACGAAGAGGGTGAGTCTAATGGGGGTATGCCTGAGGGAAATTACGTGGGCCTTGGAACTTCCAGTGAGGGGAGAGCGGATGGAGCAGAAGAGGATGAGGAGGTGATGGCTAAGAAGGCTGTGGAGGAGGAGGCGGTGGTTGTTATTGAAGAGGGAGCAGAAGCAGCTCGTATGGATTTCAAGGAGGGTCAGAAGGAAGAAATTAAAGAAGAAGTAGAAGGAGAGGATGAAGTGGGAGAAGACATGGAGGTAAGAGGAGGGAAAACAAGAGTGAATGGAGCTGACGGGGATGGGAGAGGAATGGAGGGAGCACAAGAGGAAGGGAGTATGGAAGCACAAGATGAAGAGAGGGGAGCAGGAGACAATGAGAGGGGAGTAGAGGATGGTGAAGGGGAAGCAGAGGATGGTGAGGAGGTACCTGAGGAGGGTGATGTGCCGGCTATACCTTCTGGCACAAGTGAAGCAGCGGTTAGGGAAGCAGCATCCGCAGGGGGTCACTTCATTCATCGAAGGACTACACGACGCAGACAGTTTGCACGGAGGACAACGGGTGGTTTACACCCTTGGCCTCGACCAGCAAGGGTGGAGGAGAGCACCCTGGTAGATCACCTCACCCATGTCATAGAGAGGCGTACAGAAATCTATGACCGTAGGTATCCTCGTGAAGGGCTAGATGCGGATGCATTGGAGTTTGCACGCTGGAAGTATGATAAGATGAAGTGGGAGCTACAGGAAATGGATTCTACGAGCAACGAGGAACTGAGAGATTATGCATGGCAACGGGTGATGGATATGGGGGAAGACACTCGCACCAGAGGATTCTGCTTGGGGTCCTTCATTGCAGCGGTTGAGGAGGTGATATAAGTCAAGGAGCAGCAGGAGGAGCAAAGGAGGGGGACATGCATGCCCTCATCGCGCCGAGTTCATGCATGGGATGTTGGGGAGGATGGCGTTGGAGACTTGCAAGGCGAGGAGGATGGCATGATAGAAGGCTACAAGATGCTCTCCAAGTTGGCACGAAGTGAGTTGCAACTCATTCACAGGAAGCATCGCAACTTCAACGTGGGGGCTGCTATCAGAAGCTTCCTTACCGAGCAGCCCATTGCTGATCGGGTTGCACTTGCTCAACTCCTCCTGAAAGCACTTGAGGGAATGGGAGGCCTTGTCTCTTGGGAGACTTGGGTGGAGTTTTCAGCCATCACGGACGAGTTGGTGGAGGGGAATGATGACTCCCCCTCGCCATCTTCTTCAAGTGAAGCAACGGAGTCATATGCAGTTAGGGAGGCGGCTGAGTCTGTGAGTATGGATGGGGAAGCTGACTTCATGATGGAAGAGGAACTGGGGATTGATGACGAGTTAGAGCACGACAGAGTTGAGATGGAAGAGGATGTGGGATCACGGGATGAGGTATGCCATACCTTCACTATGCACCAGGATGGGGATGAAGGGCCTGGTTCTGGAGGAGGAATGGGAGATGTTGCAAGAATGAGGGGAGGAGTGGACTCCACAAGCATAGCAGCCACTAGTTCAAGTCATGATGAGGTCGGAGATGAGAGCGTACAAGAAGGAGGAAGTGGAGGAGGAGAGTACTTGAGGGAGGAGAGAAATGAGATACTGGGTGAGGATGAGATCGGTGAAGCAACTACGGAACGCATCTTCAACGCCATCATAGCTGAACTACGTAGCAAAAGTCTGAGGAGTGAGGAGGGTGTTCGTTGGTATGCAACAGAATTAAGGAAACGTCTCTTTGGGGACCGCGCAATCCTGCCAATGACCCAGTTGGGCGCTTTTCATGTAGCAATGGAGATAGTGGCAGTGGAGATTCGCAGCCGGGATGGGGAAATGGAGGGGAAGGCAAGGAGGGTTGCGACTGATCAAGCATTTCTTGGAGTGGAAGAAGGTAAGGGGGGATGCTTTATGGAGCATAAGCAGGGTGGGGACCAGCTCTTGCGACAAATTGCTGAGTATGAGGCCGAACGGAGGATGGGGCTACCACCAACGAAAAGCATAAAGCTAGCTCTCCAGTGGGAGGTGAACAGCCAGTACTACGTGGACTTGTGGCCACTTGACTGGTTCATCAGCCGGCTTTGCAAGGGGTTGCAGGGTATGGGTGATCTGGTGGCTGCCGACACGTGGGAGATCTTTGAGGAGGTGATGAAGAAGGGCCCATAGAAGGACAACAGTTTGGCTGCAGTCTTTGGATCATCCTCCAGGTCAGTGCCACAAATGGCTTCTTGGGTGGACATGGATGAGGAGATGGATGTGGATATTGAGACCATGGAGGTGGAGGGAGAAGCAATGGGAGTGAGAGAAGCTCTAGTGATAGAAGCAGTGGAGGGTGAAGGGGGTTTTGAGCATGTGGTTGAGGTCTTTGGAGGAGAAGGAAGTGCTGATTACAAGGGGGACTCTGATGAGGACAGGGAGCCTTATGTCAAGGAAACTGACAAGTTGTTGAGTGCAGGCTTGGTGGAGGGAGAGATGGATAATGAGGATGATGGCAAAGAATACAGGGAAGAGTATGATGAAGCAGGGGTTGAGGGCCAGAAGCAGCAACAGGCAGTCTCCATGATTGAGCTGGTGGTGAATGATGCCTCCGTGCAGGTCCCTGTTTTTGCGAAGCTGACAAAGCAGCAGAGATCCGACCTCCAGGCCTTGTGCGTACGCTTTTCGCACATCTTCAGCTCAACGCCTGAGAAGATTGGGGATTGTGGCGTGGAGTTTATCATTGATACGGGTGACTCAGCACCAATCGCCACTCGGCCTTTCAGGATGTCTCCAAGGGAAAAGGAGGTGTTAGACGGAGAGATTCAGGCATGGTTGGACCAGGGAGTGATCAGGCCTAGCTCTAGTCCTTGGGCCTTTCCTGTGGTTATGGTCCCAAAGAAGGATGGGGGTTACCGCGTTTGTATTGACTATCGAGTACTGAATAAAGAGACAGTGGCTGATGCGTACCCTCTTCTCAGGATCGATGATATCATTGATGCTGTGGGTGGATGCATGGTGTACAGCACGCTTGATGCAAAGGCAGCATATCATGCAATCAGGATGGACCCAGGAAGCATAGCAAAGACAGCATTTGTGATACACAGGGGGCTCTATGAGTTTGTCAGGCTACCCTTTGGCTTGAAGAATGCACCAGCAGCTTTTCAACGCGTCATCATCAGGGTCCTACATGGCATCACTTGTGCGGTACCTTACCTTGACGACATCATCATCTTCTCTAAAGACTGGGACAGTCACATCTGTGACTTGGAGCAGGTGTTTTTAAGTCTGGAAGCAGCCGGGTTGGTTTTGAAGGCGTCCAAGTGTAACTTGGGGGCAGACAAGGTGTTGTACCTGGGCCACGTGGTGGGAGCCGAGGGGGTAGCAACAGATCCGGAGAAGGTGGCGGCAATTGCCAACATGCCGGTACCAACGACCCCAACAGAGGTGCGCAGCTTCCTCGGACTTGCAAGCTACTATCGGAGGTTCGTGAAAGACTTCGCAAAGATTGCCAGACCCTTACATGCATTGACAAGGGTACAAGCACAGTTTGAGTGGACAAGAGAGTGCCAGCGCGCATTTGAGCAACTCAAGGAGGCACTCATGACAGCACCTATCCCTGTGTCACCAGATTTTGGCAAGCCCTTCATTGTTCAGACAGATTTCAGCTACCAAGGGATGGGAGGAGTGCTGGCACACAAAGATGTGGAGAGGAGGGAGAGGGTGGTTTGCTATGCCAGCAGGACATTGGTTGGGGCAGAGGTGAATTATCCACCTGTTGAGGGAGAGTGCCTGGCGGTGGTGTGGGTTGTGCAGCATTTTCAACCATACATCCACGGCTCCAAGTTCACTTTGGAGACTGACCACTACGCCCTTGAGTGGTTGCATACCATGAAGAATCCGACACGGAAGCTGGTGCGCTGGGCAATTCTTCTACAAGAATACCAGTTTGAGGTCAGATATCGGAAGGGGACATCTGCAGGAAACGTGGACGGCTTGTCACGTCTTCCAATGCTGGCTGCGGAGCAGCCCTTGGCATGTGAGGGGGAGGTGGAGACTGGCTATCCTCTTATGGGCAGCTTCATGATGCAAGCAACCGAAGCAGAAGCAGCAGATGATGAGCAGCAGAGTGAGGGAGGTGAGGCTGGCAGAATGCAAGCAACAAAAAGGAAGACTGATCAAGGACAAAGCAGCAGACCATCACAGCCACTACATAAGGGGATGCAACAAGTAGCAGCCATGAAAGGAAAAGGGATAGGTATGGAGGAAGTGGGAGAAGAGGGTCAAAACCAGGACCCCCAGCAGAATTTTTTTTATCATCACTTCGACACAGCATGGCAGGAAGAGGAGGAGGAGAAGGCCGTTGATGTCACTCATGACGTTAACCTTCTTATCTTCCTGAAGAAAGGAGACGTAATCTCAGCATGGAGTGACAAGGAGAAGCGTCGAGTGCGGGCGAGAGCTCAAGGATTCTATGTCGAGGGGGATCAGCTCATGCGCCTACCGACTGGGAGGTACCCCGCACGACAAGTACCACCAATTCGGCAGCGGGAGGAGATTGTGGTAAATGCTCACAAGATGGGCCACTATGGGGTGGAAAGGACGGTGAGTATGGTGAGTGCTAACTTCTATTGGGCAGGCATTCTTCGCACAGTGAGGAACATCGTTCTCTCTTGCCAGGGGTGTGTCTTCAC
>SZWC01010282.1:55776-72376 GCA_023375785.1 Penium margaritaceum
TCTCTCCCTCTCTCTCTCTCTCTCTCTCTCTCTCTCTCTCTCTCTCTCTCTCTCTCTCTCTCTCTCTCTCTCTCTTTCTCTCGCTTTCTCCCTTTCCCCTTCGCTCCATCTTACCCTCTCTCTCTCCCTCTTCCTCATCCTCTCCCTACTGCATGTTAGAATATTGCTGGTACTTCTGTTGATGGGTGCGGTCACAAGGAAGAGCACTTTAATTTAGGACAGAAGCACAAGCAGAAGCAGAGCGGAAACGGCGGCTGAAAACGGAACGGAAGCAGAGGCAGAGATGAATCAACATGAGAAGGTCTGGGTGCGGCACGGAAGTGCGATCACTGAGGAGAGTAAGGTTCTTGAGTGGATGCAGCACTTGGAGAGAAGAGAGGAAGCCTACTCGTAGGTGCGGACATTGATGATGTAAGAGTAACGTCAGCGGAGAGGGACAGGGTGCAGTGCGAGAACACGTGCATTGAGAGGCAATGCGAGGAAAACGAACTGGAGGCGGCCCAGAGGGCGAGCCTTGAGAGGAATCTAATGGACTGATTAGTGAAAGGAATACATAGTCTAGCGCACTTCATCAAGAGGACACAAGAGTATGGTGGCGACTCGGGCAGAGGGAGAGAGACGCACCACAAGACCATGATGGGAGATCCAGCTTTGCTAGCCGTACACCTAGAGAAGTGTCGTGCACAGGAGCAATCTCTGTAGGTGCGTTTTCCTTGACCGTTGTTGCATGAAGCCATTGGCTTCTTCTTGGCGAGGTTTGCATGATGGTCAGTCACGAGACCATTTGGACCTTGGTCGGATTTCTCCGAGATGGACCTGCACTGTCAATCTTTATTTTTCTTGGAGGCTGCACCCCTCAAAGCGATCTCCAAGATAATTTCCGACACCCCCCTCAGATCAGGAGAGGGGTGCAAGCCTTGAAGGGTAGGCTTGGAAGTCCTGTTTCTGTTTAGGTGCAGCACAGAGTTAGCTTGGGAGGTTTTGGAGGTGGTGGATGCCTCAGCACCAGGTTCTAGACAGAGGAGAGAAAACCTGGGCAGTGCAGCAGTGCCTGAGCCGATGTGGTGAGTGCAGTGGAAGAAGGGGCGACAGGGAGAGTGAGGGAGAAGGTGGTCATCGGTGAAGGGGTGTTTTTGGTCGGTGTTGGTGTGATATGAGGTAGTTCAGTCTTTCTGTAGGAAGCAGAGTGGTTCCGATCACACTCACATGTAGCTCTTGGGCTCATGTCATGCTTGGGTTTGAACAAGTTGTGAGCAGTTACAACTATGCGGAGACAAGCCGTCCAGATCTGAGATGCAACGTGGTGATCCTTCATGAATCGGTCTGCTTCCTTTAGCAGGCGGTTAGTAAGGTTTCTGCTGTGAATAGGGGCTGAGGTGAGAAGTGTTCAGTTGTGCATGCTTTAATCAATAATACATGCGTGTAGTGGTGCATATGCAGTGTTGCAGAGGATGAGATGAGGCAGTCTGTCAAAGTGCTTAGTCTGTTGCCATAGCCAGTCTCTCAATACAGGGACTGCTCCTGCCTGTGTGCGAAGGGAAAGTCTAGTGCAGTGTTGAGAGAATCGGTCATGGATGAGGAGGAAGTGATTATGGCGGACAGTGGAGTAAACAGATGGGGGCTGGATGATTGTGATGTGTAGAGAGTCAAAGCTGCAGAGAGAGGTATGAGAAGAGAATGGAGGAGAAGAGGACGCTGTGTACATCGCAATTCCATACTCCTTATATCCAATCTCAGTCACAGGCTCGACTACTCCTAACATGACAGCATCAGTAAGAGCAGGATTCACAGCAACAGGGACAGCAGCAGAGGATGATGCTTCCACGTTGTTGGCTGGGGCCGTATGCTAGCCTGAGCTGCCCATTCTAGTGTAATAGCGCTGGCAGCGCTCCTCCACCAAGTTGGGTTGCTCGCTGTAGGATCTGCCGGGGTTCTGGTCCAACCACTCATCGGTGGCCCAATGATCACAGATATGGGGCAGGTGGCTGCGGGGGCGCACTTGGTTCCCTTGAGAGGACCACGGCGGATGGTGTAGGTGCAAGCAGGGAAATGGTTGTTGATGCGGTTGTGAGCAGTGGTGGCCATGGTCTCAAAGGAGTTGGTGGCAATGGTTGTTTTGCCTGCTTGCTTAGCAACATAGTCTTGCTTGGGGCTGATGATGGCGATGGTCAGCTGGTCGATAGGCAGTTGAAGTAGGATCTGACCAGGGAGGCTGGAGATGATGCCGGTGCAGACGACGGTGGACGGAAGGTCAATCTTTATTTATTTGAGATCGTGAGCGATGGTGGTGACGGCAGCAAGGTAGCTGCCCATGTTGGTGTGAGCGGTGAAGGGGATGGAGAAGAGGGACATGAATTTGATGCCGTGGGCAATGGAGGTGTTGTTGTTGAAGGGGTCTTCAAGAGCCTTCCAGACCTCATGGGTCTTGGAGTCGAGAGTGAGGATATCATCATGCGGGTCAGGAGAGGAGGTGGTCATGGTGGTCATGAGAGCAGTGTTGTTGGCGACATTCCAAACGGTGCGGGTGATGTCAGATGCTGGGTAGGAGTTCCAACAAGAGTTGTCAATGTAGTTGTAGTTGTACCAGCAGGGGCGGAAAATGAGGATGCATTGTTGGGAGAAGGATTGTACACGGCTCCACCAGAGAGGTTGCCCCCAGCAGTGGCTGCAGCGGCTGTGGTAGCATCAGGTGGTTCCACCCTGGAGTCAGAGTTGGTGAGGTCACTAAGAGTAACGCCTTGAACCTTCTGAGTACCGAAGAAGAGGGACACCAAGTATCTCCACAGTTTGTATTTTCTTGTCCCATCAGGTTTCACGGTGAGCTCGGGGAGACCCGACAGAGTAAGGGTGGAGGCCATGGTGAGGAAGTGAGGGAGATTGAAGTAGATATTGCATTGCTGAGGGAGAGAGAATGCAACTTCTGATGATGTGAAAGGAGAGTTGTAGATGGACGGGGAGGTCTTGAGAGTTCGTGGCAGGCAGGGGTGGTGCGAGACTGCGGTGTGGGACGGCGGAGCGAGATGTTGAGGTAGATGATCGATGATGATGATGATGATGATGATGATGATGATGATGAGGGCCAGAGGATGATGGGTGGATGAATCGAAGATGAGAATGATGATGACAAGCTTGTTGAGCACAGGGGCGTGACCTCGTGCGTGAGAGTAGCGAGTACGATTGCAGAGAAACGGAAGCTTTGCTGATGAGAAGTGTGGGTGCAGGGGCGGACCACGTGCGTGAAATCAACAGGAGGTAGTGGAACGGTGCTGCCACAATACCTTAGTCATAAGAGGCGCTGCCAGCGTAGTTCTTCTGGCGGCCACTTTTCTCAAGGCGGAAGCGTTGAACGAGTTGCAGATGGGTGCAGCCGAATGCGACGAGCACGATAGAGCCAAGTGTGTCACTTGTGCTTTGATACCATGTCAGAATATTGCAGGTGCTTCTATTGATGGGCGCGGTCACAAGGACGAGCGCTTTAAGTGAGGACAGAAGCACGAGAAGAAGCAAAGCGGAAACGGCGGCTGAAAGTGAAAAAGAATGGAGGGAGAGAAGAATCAACACGAGAAGGTCTGGGTGCAGCACGGGAGTACGAACATTGAGGAGAGAAAGGATCTTGAGTGGAAACAGCACTTGGAGAGAAGACAGGAAGCTTCCTTGTAGGTGTAGGCATTGATGATGTAAGAGTGATGTCAGCAAAGAGGGACTGGGCGCAGTGCGAGAACACATGCGTTGAGAGGCAATGCGAGGAGAACAAGATGGAGGTGGCTTAGAGGGTGAGCCTTGAGAGGAATCCAGTGGATTGATTAGTGAAAGGAATATAAGCAATACAAATAGGAAGATTCTAGTCTAGCGTGCTTTGTTGAGCGAGCACAAAAGTATGGCGGTGACGCGGGCAGAGGGAGAGAGACACGCCACGAGACCACGATAGGAGATCTGGCTTTGCTAGCCATACGCATAGAGGAGTGTCGTGCATAGGAGCAGTCTCTGCAGGTGCGTTTGCCTTGACCGTTGTTGCACGAAGCTATTGGCTTGTTCTTGGTGAGGTGAGCACAATGGTTGGTCACGAGACCATTTGGACCTTGTTCGGATTGCTCTGGAGATGAACCTGCACTGTCACTCTTCAGTTTTCTCGGAGTCTGCACCCCTCAAAGTGATCTCCGAGATAATTTCTGACACTGTGCGCTTGTGCTCCTTCCTAGCTTTATTTTTCCTTCCTTTGCTCCTTTTGCCTACATCCTCCCTCCTTTCCTGTCCCTTCCCATGCCCCCCTCTTTTCCCTTCTCTCCTCGCTCTCGCTCTCTCCTTATCCTACCCCTCCTCCTCCCCCCTCCATTCTCCTCTCTCGTGTTCTCCTTGCCCTTGCCCGTGCTGCTCCCGTGCATCCTCGTGTGATTCTCCTTTGTCCGTCGCACGTTCCTCCTCGCCGGTTGGCTGTGTGTTGGGTGCATTGCTCTTTCTGTTCTCTGGTGTTCCTTCCTACCACTTCCCACCATCCCCTTCCCCCTCAAACGAAGTGCCCTAAATACACACCTTTCACCACGGTTCACCCTGTAGTTGTTCCTCCTGTAGTTGTTCTTTCCTGGTGTCCCTTAATCCTCGGGCTGCACTCAGCAGCAACATGGAGGATCTTAGCCTCTCTCGCGCCTTGGATGCTGTGGCTGCAGCTTGTGCAGCTTACAAGCAGGCGTCCACTGAGGACACCTCCTCTCGCGCCCCTTTTCCTCCTACCTCGGGCGGCTCAGGCCTTGTTGACGACTCCACTGCCCTCTCCCCTCGCACTGCCAGTGCAGATGCTGTCACATCTGCCCTTGCGGCACTCCATGCCCCCCCTCCCACCACCCCTCCCCCCGCGTCCACTACCCCCCCGACCCCCTCACCTCCTCCTTTCGACTGCCATCCTTGACACCCTTGCTGCTCGCCCCATGGGCGAGCCACCTGCCTTTCCTCCTTTCACCCCGGTCACTCCCGTCTGACCTGTCGGCGCTACCTGTCCTGGGGTTGGCGGCCTTGGTATCAGAAGAATGCAGATACGAGAACAGCAGTAGCAGAAGCAAGCAGAAGCATCGGAACATGCAGATGTACGTCAGCAGAGTGACGTGAGCGAGAGCGGTTCGAGGAGTTAGTCGCGGGAGCTGAAGAGGGCTGAGATGCGAGGTAGCGCAGGTAGACAGGTTGACGTGAGAGAGAGTGCTGGCGGAGTGTGAGAGCTGAGCGAAGGAGTGAGAGTGACGGAGCAAAGTGTTGAGAGTTGGCGAAGACAGAAAGTGCGAAGGATGAGCAGAGCGAAGACACGGCGGCGAAGCCGCGGAACCAAAGGGGGAACAGGATGAGCAGAACTGTTCTGGTTAAACTAGGAGGGAATGAACATCCTCCTTATATCACAGCAGAACAGGACAAATCTCATGCAACGGCTTCTTGTGCACTAGCCGGACGTGCTTGCGGTTGGGCTGCTTATTAGGGGATTCCTCGGTAGGATGGCCGTTAATAGGTCGAGGACCGTTAACGGCTAGTCAGTGGTGATGACCGAGTTGGTTCCAAGCCGGAGCTGAACTGTTATTGAGAGTGTTAATCTCGGGTGTGTCATGCTCTGTCAGATTCATATTCCGACACCCCCCTTGAATCTGACAGATTATCTGTGTGAGTAGGTCCGTTCCATGGTAATGGAGCGTCCCAGACCCCGAGAGGAAAGGAAGTGTGACCACATGTCTCCGAGGTTCCCCGGATGTGCGTCAACAAGTGTATGGTAGGTTCTGTGCATGACTGTTTTCAGTTCTCTGCGTACTTGTTGATTTACCTCAGTGTACGACTCAGTCCGTTGTTCTGGTGGCCCAATGTAGAGCTGGTCACCAAACAGACAGTCTGTTACACCGTAGTGTAGGAGAAGAACTGGGTAGAGGAACCTGTACACCTGTTCGACCCATTCCTGTGTTTGTGCCCATCCTTCATATCGTCCAAAGGCGGGCAGAGGGTCAAGTACTTCTGCCATTGTAGGCAGAATTGTCATGCTGGTACAAACGCCCTTGAGCCAGTGACGCCACCACCCTTGAAGAAGTATCCTGAGCCAAAGCATCGGGGTAGTGTGAGCTGTTCTGAAGTGATGGTGATAGGAGGGATGCACAAGGGGTCGAAGTTGGTCATATGCTGCTTCGAAGGTGATTCGTTGGATGTTCGTGGAGTAGTCGTCCATTGCTGGGATTTGTCTGTCAGTGTTGTACTCGACAGATCCTTGGAGCAGGTTGACGAGTGAATGTTCATGAGCTGACCATCCAGCAGCGTATGTCAGGACAGAGGCAGACCATGTGTGTACGTTGGAACCATCTTCGGCGAGTATGTCATTTTGGGGAAGATGTGGAGTAGCCATGACGGTGGTTGGTGTGGAGATTCGTCGAAGTTTTCAGCGTGGACACGAATTGTTGCAGAATCAGGCAATACGACCGGGCAGATGCTTGTGCTGAGCTGGAGGCGATGCAGTAAGGAGGAGGCGAGTCGCGTGCGCTGATGAGGTTTCGGCGTGGGCGCGGGTCGTCGCAGAATGGGCGATGCAACCTAGCGGGACCTTGTGCCGTTGCAGATGCTGATGATTGCTGATGAGTTTGAGGCTGATGTTGATAGAGTGGGCGCAGAGGCGAACCGCGTGCGCTGATGGAAGTTTCGGCGTGGGCGCGGGTCGTCGCGACTCGAGCGATGCGACCGAGCGGATCCTTGTGCCGAGCTGAAGACGATTTGCAGAAGTAGAGGAAGCGATTGATGGATGAGTGGGCGCAGGGGCGAAACCATGTGCGCTGATGGAAGTTACGGCTTGGGCGCGGGTCGTCGCGACTCGAGCGATGCGACCGAGCGGAACCTTGTGCCGGGCTGAGGTTGATGCTGAAGCGGAGCAAACGATTGATGGACGAGTGGGCGCAGGGGCGAAACCACGTGCGCTGCGAGGTGATGGCGTGGGCGCAGGTCGTCGCGGAAAAGGCGATGCGACCGGGCGGATCCTTATGCCAAGCTGATGCTGAAGAGGAGGAGGCGATTGATGGATGAGTGGGCGCAGGGGCAAAACCACGTGCGCTCAAGGAAGTTTTGGCGTGGGCGCAGGCCGTCGCGGAAGAAGGCGATGCGGCCGGGCGGATCCTTGTGCCGAGATGGAAGCGATTGCGGAAGCGGAGGAAGCGATTGATTTTATGAGTGGGCGCAGGGGCGGAACCACGTGCGCGATAGAGCGATGCTGATGATGCTGATGCTGATGATGAATGGAAGGGTGATGAGGAGGATGCTGATGATGAGGAGGAGGCGATGCGGAGGCGACGCGAATGATGCTGAAGACGGAGAGATCGAGATGAGGCAGGAACGGGCGGCTGATGAAGCTGAGAGGAATGGAGTGAGGAGGAGGAGGATGATGGAGGCAGCTGAGGATGAGGACCAAAGGTTGATGATGATGGAGAAGGCAGGAGACAGAAGGCGACGCGAGCGGAGAGAGCGGAGATGAGACGCGGCGCGGCAGGTGGAGGCAGAACGTCACAGTTACTCCTTCTGCGTTCAGGAGAGTGACGGCTTGTTCCCCAGTTGGCTCGGAAATGGGAGCAGGAAGACTGGTGGTGTCCGATATCCTGACAGCTGGAAGGAGTTGATTGCGATAGAGGAAGTCAGACAGCGGGCAGGGACATTAGACTGCTGATGCCAGGAGAGTGACAGCTTGTTCCCCAGTTGGCTCGGAAATGGGAGCAGGAAGACTGGTGGTGTCCGATATCCTGACAGCGGCAGTTTTGGCTGCAGCTGTTGACAAGGCGAGGAGGCGAAGCGAGAAGGCGGCTCGAGACGACGGATGCAGGAAAGATGAAGATGGTGGCAACAAGGGAGCAGATGAAGCTGTTGAGGCAGGATGAAAGGGAGGAGATGTCAGTGGAGGCAGATGCGAGACGGTGACGGAGGATGAGAGGCGGCAGGAAGCTTCTTGGTAGTTGATGGCAGGCGGCTCGAGAGTTTCTTGAGGCTGATGTGGGCAACTCGTCACCGGTTGTTAGCCACGGGCGCGGAAATGGGCGCAGGGCTTCCTCAGGATGACAGGACGTTTCTTCAGTGTGGAGAACTCGTCAGACAGAACTCTTCATGTCAGCTGCGGACGAAGCGGCGAGACGCGAGATGGCGGTAGTAGCGGCAAGAGAATGTGAGTCGGAGCAGCGAAGCAAGGGAGTATGTAGAGCGATGACGCGGTCACGATACTCCAGGTGATGTTGCCTGAAGCTCTGATACCATGTCAGAAGAATGGAGATACGAGAACAGCAATAGCAAAAGCAAGCAAAAGCATCGGAACATGCAGATGTACGTCAGCAGAGTGACGTGAGCGAGAACGGTTCGAGGAGTTAGTCGCGGGAGCTGATGAGGGCTGAGATGCGAGGTAGCGCAGCTAGATAGGTTGACGTGAGAGAGAGTGCTGGCGGAGTGTGAGAGCTGAGCGAAGGAGCGAGAGTGACGGAGCGAAGCGTTGAGAGTTGGCCAAGACAAAAAGTGCGAAGGATGAGCAGAGCGAAGACACGGCGGCGAAGCCGCGGAACCAAAGGGGGAACAGGATGAGCAGAACTGTTCTGGTTAAACTAGGAGGGAATGAACATCCTCCTTATATCACAGCAGAACAGGATAAATCTCATGCAACGGCTTCTTGTGCACTAGCCGGACGTGCTTGCGGTTGGGCCGCTTATTAGGGGATTCCTCGGTAGGATGGCCGTTAATAGTTTGAGGACCGTTGCATGATGACCGAGTTGGTTCCAAGCCGGAGCTGAACCGTTATTGAGAGTGTTAATCTGGGGTGTGTCATGCTCTGTCAGATTCATATTCCGACATTTGGTGCTTCCGGTGACCTCGGTGCTGTGGGTGGTGCTGCCGCCCCCAGCGGCACTGTCAGTTCCAGTGTTTCTAGCGTTGCTGCCCTTACCGACAGCGTTACTGCCCCCGGTTGAACCGTGCCCACCGGTGACAGTATCGCTGTTGTCAATGGTGCCCTCCCCGCGGGTGGAGCTATTCTCGCTGGTGGTGCCATCCCGGCCAGTGGTGCCATCCCGCCCGGTGGCGCCGTCTTGGCGGGTGGCGCCGTCCCGGCTGGTGGCGCCATCCCTGTTGGCGCTCCTCCCTCTGATGACCCAGTCGCTGCCCTTGCCCATAGAGAGGCCCACCTTGAGGCCATGACTCTCACCGTCGCTCAGCTTACCGGCCTTGGTCTCCAGCCCCCTCCCCCTGCATCCATGCCCTTGAATCCTGCTCCTAGGCACATCCCCGGCACTCTGTTCAGCGATTGGTCCTCTTGCTTTGTGTCCTGGACCCACATGCACGGCCTTTGGAAGTACTACGACCCTTCTCCTCCCCTTCCCCTTGCTCACCCTCATTGTATTGCTCTTGCCATTCACCTCCTTTACTCCGATGTCCCTTCTGTCGCTCTTCGTTAGCTCGATTGGTTTGCGCTGACCGCCACCCTTCCTGCTCTCCCTCGTGAGGCGTCAGCCGCTCTCCTTGCTCATTACTCTTCTGAATCCCTCCACTCGACCGCCTTCCTTCTTGCTAATCTTTGCGCTCCTTGTCGCTGCCCTGACGATTCCCTGGGTGCCTACCTCGGTCGTGCTGAGCTCCTTCAGAGCAAGCTTCTCACTGCTGGTGCCTCCCTAAAAGATCAGGCATTTTTCACTTCCATCGTCGTTGGTCTTGGGCCCATATTTTCCGGTGCCCTGACTTCCTTTCCCCTTGCCCTCACTCTTCCGGTTGCATACTAGAATCGCGGGGTGGTCTGGCCAGTTTTTTTTAACGGTCTTCGCTCCCTCCAAGCAGTCTCCCAGCCTGCGGCCGCTCCGGCTAAGCACGTCCTCTCCAATGCTTTGCCTGGTCTCCTTCCTCCTCCATTGGCTCAAACCCTTACTGTCCATGCCCAGCCTGGAAGCGGTGGCGGTGGTGGTGGTGGCAGTGGCGGTGCTTGCTTGTCCACCTGCTATAACTGTGAGGTTGTGGGTCATCGTCATGATGCGTGCCCACTCCTCCAATTCCCAATCTTCGTGAGCGCACCGCGCGTCAGTGTACCCTCCTCCGTGATTGTGCTTATATCTCCCCTGTTGGTTTCCCACCTGCCCCGCTCCTCGGGATCCTTCTAGTTGGCACCCTCGGCCATCCACCACCCCTCCTTGCGGCCGTCCCCCCCTCCGGAGGATGCGATCATCGCCCTCATCCATCGCGTCCTTGCTGAGGGCATGCTTGGTGGTCCGCTGCCCGCTGGTACATCTCTTTTGTTTGACATGCTTGCTAACCCCATCTCTCGTCCTAGTTCTCCCCTTACCCCCTCACCTGCCATGTGTTCCTCTCCTCTATCCCCTTGCACGTCTACATACTCCCTCCTCTCTGACACTGAGCGTGTTGTGTCCCCGTCTTGGGTGATCGACGATGTCGCGACTCACCACGTGTGCTCCATTTGTTATTTATTTACCTCCATTCCGGTGTCTGTGATCACTTATGTGTACACAGGTCATGGTGCCCCGCTTCCTGTCTTCAGTGTTGGCACCGTTTGCCTTACCTCCCGGCTGGCTCCCTCTCCTTGTCCTCGGTCCTGTACGTCCCGGCTCTTGACTTTCCCCTTCTGTCTGTTCTGACACTTGAAGTTTGTGGCTTTTCTACCACCTACGCCCTCGGTCTTGTCACCGTCACTGATCGCGCCAGTCGCCATGTCGTCCTCCGTGGTCGTGGATCCCCTGGTGAGGGTCTGTATCAGGTTCTTGGTCTGCATTCCTTTTCTGCGTACACGGCTGATGCTTTTGCTCTCGTCGCCCTGTCTCGTTCTGCTCCTTTGCACCTCCTCCATTGTCGCCTTTTCCACCTTCCTTCTGCGGTCTGATCCATTGTTTGGAGCCCCATGTGCTGCCAATTGGACCTTTTGTACCGTCGGCAAGATGCATCATCTTCCCTTTCCCTCCTCCCCCTCTTGTGAGTCTGCTCCCCTTGAGCTAGCCCACTCTGACATCCTTGGCCATCTCCAAGATGTCTCTTGCTGAGCACGTCACATATTACTTCAGTTTGATAAAAAACTACTTTCGCTTCACGCGGGTCTCATTTCTCCGGGTGAAAGGATATGTCGCTTAGACCATCTGGTTGTGGTACATATCCGCTCAACGAGAGAGTCGTCACCACTTGCTCCGCTTTCGGTCTGACCGTGGTGGCAAGTTCTTCTGTCACACAACATTGTTCTTTGACCCGTGAGGATTTATTTCACAAGCTCTCTGCCCCCTATACTTCAGAGCAGAATGGGGTTGTTGAGCACAGGAACCGCACGCTTATTGAGGGCATCCGCACGATGATGGCTGAGGCATCTGGATAGAGGCGGCTCATCATCGCACGTGGGTTTCGGACCGGATCCCGCATGAACGTCTTGAGCCCAACATTACGCTGTTTCTGCTCTTTTTTGGTCAGCACGCCCCCCTTAGTCAGGCTGTGGTGTGGGGCAACATGGCCACCGTTTACCTTGCCCCCCCTTCCCTGTCAGGCAAGCTCAAACCACCTGGCCACCTCCACGTCACCCTTGGGGTCGCTCCTCACTCTTATGTAAACTGCTTCTAGCATCCATTTTCCCACCGTCTCATCGAGTCCTATCATGCTCACTTATTCAAGCAGATGACTTACGACGCCTTCGGTGCAGACCATTGTCTCCCTCCTCCGACTTCTGCCACAGCCTACACCGCAGATGGTCTTGTGGTCCCTGGTGTCCCTTCCCCCCATTCGCCCCCTTCGGTGCCCCCATCCTTGCCTCCCCCGCATCCTGTCACCTCCTCCCCTGTCCCTGCCTTCATGATGCCATCGTCCACCCTACCGTCGACCTCTCACCCCCCTCCTCCCATCTCCACAAACCCAACCTGTAGCCTCTTCCCCCTTTTTCCCACCCGCTCCCACCCCGACGGGTGGGCTCCCTCTCATGTCCGTCTCCTCTCCTATTCCCTGTGGTGCTTTGAAATCTATCCCACTTCCCCCTTCTCCCCCTTCTCTGCCTCATTCTCCTCCTCCTGCTTTGCCCCCCTCCCACCACCGTGGCGGTCCACCATCTATCTCTCATTTCCCTCCGCTTGTTGTCCCCCGGGACTTCTCCTGCCACCCCTCCCGGCTTTCGCCCCTCCCCTCCCCGGGTACCCCTTGTTGGCTCTAGTGGGTGTGGAGGCACCCTCAAGGATGCCTAGCTCTCACTGGCTCAAGCTACCAAGGTTTGGGGCAGCCAAGGGACACCAATGGTGAAGAGTGTGGAGCACAAGGATCACGGATGTGAGTGGGTAGAACACGTCGCATTCAGTAGAACTGAATCAAAACACGATTTTGTTACTTATCCTAGTGAGATTACATCAGATTCTAATAGCCTGTTATCTTAGCTTTTCAACGCATCCAAGCACGCCCAAATCGGAGCAGTAGAGCCCCTGCTACGGCCGTCAAAGTAACCCTTGGTGGAGCCGAGCCGCCCACCATGCCCACGAACGGGAGTGAAGGGAGGCGCTTCGACGGTGGCCTGTCGAAGCGCCCTTCCTGTCATCCCAACGTGGGGAGGGGCTTGCCTTGGTCCAGGAGACCATCCAAATTCATTCCTTCATGGCCCATGTGCCTTTGGAGCCCATTGGAGACGAACTAGGATCACTGGCGGTGGATTATCCCGCCACCTATGTCGGGTACCAGATTCCACACGCCCAACACCCGATTTTCGGGCTAGGCTAACTTTCTGAATACTCACTCAAATCGAGCAATTCAAAGCTCGATCCTGCATGGAAAAATCCAAGGAATCCAAACCTAAAGTCAGATCAGGTTTTCGACTACTCCTCAGTGGTCGAACCAGGGAGTACACTCAACGGCACTCATGACAAGGGGCACATCATGTCAACAATCTCCCCCTTGCACCGCAGCCTTGATGCCCTGTCCTTGGAACCTGTAGCTTTTTAAACTTCACAGCGCAGACCAAGCTCCATGCAGCTCGCGTCGTGCCTGTCCTTGGGCTGTGCCTTGGTCATGGCATCGGCGAGCATGCGCTTATTGCCACAGTGCACAATAGCTGCATCTCCCTTCGCCACCAAGTCCCGCGCGTAGTGATGACGGATCTCGATGTGCTTGGTCCTCCTGTGTAGCACCGGATTCTGAGTCAGACTGATGGCACTCATGTTGTCCACATTGAGTACTGTCGGCTTCCTTTGCGGCACGCCGATCTCCTTTAGCAGTCGCCGCAGCCACACCGCCTCCTTTGCGGCTTCCGCGAGCACGATGTACTCCGCTTTGGTGCTGGACAGCGCCACGCAGTCCTGCTTCCTGCTAGCCCATGAAACTGCTGCACCTCCAAGCACAAACACGTACCCCGGCATTGATTTTCTGTCATCCACATCACCAGCCCAGTCGGCATCGGAGTAGCCGACCAACTCGAGGGAGCCGTCACACGCTCCCCCTCCAAACACGAGCCGCGACTGTTTTGTCGCCTTGAGATAGCGGAGGATCAGCTTCACGGCTTGCCAATGCAGCGGCCCGGGGTCAGCCACGTAGCGGCTCACTTGGCCCTCCGCGAAGGCCAGGTCGGGCCGCGTCGCCACCATGGCATACATGATGCTCCCCACAGCGGACTGGTATGGCACACTTGCCATCTCCTCCTTCTCCTCATCCGTGCTCGGCCCCATGCTCGAGCTCAGCTCACATGTGGTCGTCATGGGTGTGCCGATGGGATTGCACTCCTCCATGTTGTAGTGGCGGAGTACCTCTTGCACGTACTTTGCATGTCCCATATCCAGCGTGCATGCCTTGCGGTCCCTCTTGATGGTGACGCCAAGGTAGTACTCGAGCTCACCCATGTCGGTCATTTTGAACCGCCCGCCCAGCTGCCGTTTCAGGTTCACCAACTCCTCCATGTCCGACGACACGAGGATGAGGTCATCGACGTAGAGTGCCACGATCTGGTGCAACCCCAGCTGCTTCCGCACATACACGCTGTGATCCACCTCGCAGCACTTGAAGCCAAGCTCGGGCATGAAGCCGTCCATTTTCAGGTACCACATGAGTGGCGCTTGCTTCAGTCCGTAGAGCGCCTTGCGAAGCCGGCACACCTTCCCTGGCGGCGCGTCCACCCCCTCCGGCACCTCCATGAGGACCTCCTTGTCCAGGTCGCCGTTGAGAAACGCGGTTTTCACGTCCATTTGGTGGACTTCGTAGTCGGGGGCCGCCGCCACCGAGAGGATGGAACGGATGGAGGTGAACTTCGCCACCGGTGCGAAGGTTTCTTCGTAGTGTTCACCCTTTCGTTGGGCGTACCCCTTCGCGACCAGCCGCACCTTGTACCGCTCTACCTTCCCCTCCTTGGTGAGCTTCTTCTTGAAGATCCACTTGGAGCCGATGATTTTTGCGCCCTCTGGCCTGTCAATCAGCTGCCAAGTACCGTTCTCTTCGTGGGAGGCGAGCTCAGATTTTATGGCTCCCTCCCACTCAGCCCCATCCTTCTACAACAATGCCTCCTTGACGGTCTCGGGCTCCTCTTGCGCAAAGAACGCTCAAGCAAACCCAGTCCAGGTGCCCTGCGCGGCATCGTACCGTTTTGCCGTCCTTCTTGTGCGTCCGCTTCTCCGGGGCTGCTGCTGTTGAGGCTGCTGCTGCTGCTGCCGCTGCTGCTTCTGCCCTCTCGCGGCGCCACTTGCACTGCTGGCCTGCTCCCCCTCTTCCGGGGACCGTGGAGATGCGGGCTCACTCCCCGCCTCCTCCTTCAGCTCCACTGCTGCCGGCGCTTCGGACTCATTGTCCGACTCGGCTGAATGCAAATTAGCCACTCCAACATCGCTCGGATGGTTCTCGCCGGTTGGAGCCGATGGGACGTCACCCTCTTTTGCGTCCTCCGGCGTCTCCCCCTCAAGGAGTGGCAGCCACTCCCCACGCTTGGAGAGACCCGCGTCCTTGTCCATCCAACGGCTGGCCTCGTCGAACGTGTCGTCGTGACTCTTCACGATCTGCTGCCTCCGCGGGTCGAAGAGCCGGTATGCCTTGCTCCCGCTCTCGTACCCGACGAAGATGCACCGGCGAGTTCGCAGGTCCAGCTTGCCCCGCCCCTCCCGTGCCTGCACAACAGCATGTGCAACACAACCAAACGTACGGAGGTGTGCCACAGTTGGCTTCCTCCCGCTCCACACTTCTTGTGGCGTCTTCCACACCTTGGACTCCGCATCTTTTAGCGGCTTCGTCGGCGTCAGGTTCATGATATACGCCGCAGTCCGTGCCGCCTCGCCCCAGTACCGCTGCGCGAGGCCGGCGTCACTCAACATGGAGCAGACCATGTTGAGGATGGTGCGGTTCGCCCTCTCGGCGACGCCATTCTGCTGCGAAGAGTGTGGCGTGGTTTTCTGCCACGCGATCCCCTTACTCTTCATCCATGCCGAGCAGCCCTCGTACTCGCCGCCGTTGTCGCTCTGGAACGCCTTCACCTTCAACTCCGTTTGGCGCTCCACAGCCGCCACGAACTCCTGCATAAACGATAGGACATCGCTCTTCCTCTTGATGATGTAGAGGTAGAGCTTGCGGCTGTGATCGTCAATGAAGGTCACGAAGTGGCGAGCGCCCCCAATGGAGCTCTCGAATGGTCCACACACGTCAGTGTGGACCACCTCCAAATTCGCCAATGCACGCATCCCTTTGCCATCGAACGGCTGCCGTGTTGCCTTGCCGACCACGCACGGCTCGCACACGGAATTCTTGGCTGCGTCGAGGCCCTTGACCTCAAGACCCCGCACCACTTCCTTCTTTGCCATTTGGCACAACCGGTGATGCCACAGGTCCAGGTCCCCTTCATCCTTCGTCGCGAGGTTGGCGGCATCGGTCCTCACCGCATCGGCAAGAACCTTGGTACGGAGAAGGTACAAGTCCTCCTCCCTCTTGCCACGTGCAATTACCTCGCCGTCCCCCTCCTTCCGGATGATGGCCTCCTTCTTGTTGAAGAGCACCTTGACCCCCTTGTCGGTAAGGCGGCTCACTGACAGCAGGTTTGCCCCAAAGTTGGGCATGTGGAGTACGTCATAGATGGTGCACGGAATGACTTTCCCGTTCACCACCGACTCGATGCGAACATTGCCTTTGCCCGCGGCCATTCTGTTTTGCTGTTGGCCACTGTCATGTGCCGCTCGGTGGCGCTGTAGGTGAAGAATGCCGCACGGTTGCATTGTGTGTGGCGGCCTGATCCAGAGTCGATCACAGTGACTTCCGGATCTGTCAAGTCGGTAGATTCCCTGGCCATCATGGCTTGGGTGTCCTTCTTCCCGCCCTTTCTGGACTGGTCCGACTTCTTGTTGGGGCAGTTTTGTGCATAGTGGCCCTGTTTGCCACAGTTGTAGCACTCCCCCTTGTTGTCACCTCTCTTGGTGCCCTGGTTAGCACCCTTCCCCTTCTTGCCTCCCCCTCCACTTTGAGGGTGGACGGCATAGGCGGAACTTGATGTCGCCCCACTCTCTCTCCCACCACGCCGCATCCATTCGTTGCGGACGTACTCAGCCACCTTCGGGTACTTCAGCTCATCGGCAGACCAGCCGCCTACGACGGTGATCATGGGACTCCAACTGTCCGGCAAGGCCAGGAGGAGGATCATGGCTTGCAGCTGAGG
>SZWC01010282.1:73241-84473 GCA_023375785.1 Penium margaritaceum
TAGGAGACCCTCCCCCCCTTCTTCCTCCTCCCTCTTGTTCCCCTTCACCGTCCGCTCCCTTCTCTTCTACATCTCTTCTTCCGACATCTCCTCCCCACCCACCCGTCCCCAGCCCAGACTCACTTCTTGGCACCCCCTCTCGCTCCATCTCCTGGATGCGCACACATGCTGCCTAGGCTTTCCCTCTCATCCTTCACCCCCTCCCCTCCCTTCCCCCCTCACACCCGTCCCCGTCCCCCATGCTTCTGCATCCTTGCCCCATCGCTCCATCCTGGACACTCCTCCTCCATGTTCACCTGTCTCTTCCCATACGCTGTCTTGTGCCGCTCGTGCCCTTACCTGCACCTCCGTCCCTCTTCCCACCTTCCCTCTTCTTCAGTCATCGACCCCTGCCCCTCGCCTCACGCCCCGATCGTCTCTTCCACATCGCCGTTCCTTGTGGCGTCTCCTCCTTCCCCCCCACTAGTTTCCCCTTTGCCTCTTCCTGCTTTCTCCTTCGTCGCTCCTCGACCTTCCCCTCCTCCCCTCCCTTGTCCACGTGCTGCTGTCGGTGCGTCAACTTGGCCACTCGTCCCCCTCTCTTCCCCCTTCTCCCCTTCTCCGATGATCTCTACTCCCCCCTCCCTCCCCACTTCTGGCCCCCTCGGTGGTGTCGGCCCCTCCCTCTTGTGCTCTGCCACCTTACACCTTTCATCCGGATCATGCCCATAGTCGCCACTTCTTTCATCTAGAGTTTCACCATGCCCTCAATGCCTGCACTGAGCATCGCATTTTCAGCACACTGGTGTCTGCTACCTGTGTCCTTAAGGTCACATTGACCCCGCCCGCTTCCTCCCCTCCTTCCCCTCTTGACAATTCCGATCCTCTCGCCCTTCCCAATGCTCTTGCTTACCAGAATGCTGCTGCCTGGCACGCAGCTTGTGTTACGGAGCTCACTACACTGGCCAAGCATGGTGTGCAGGAACTCACTGACCTTCATTGTGGTTGCACGGTGATCAAGGCCAAGTGGGTCCTGCGCAAGAATCTCACCTCCACAGGTGCTCTAGACCGGTACAAGGCTCGCCTCACCGCAAAGGGCTACTCCCAGATCCCGAACGTCGACTTTACTGAGACATATGCCCATGTCAGCCAGTTAATGACAGCCGAATTTTCATCTGTGTGATGGAAACTGGGGCAGCCTTCAGGGAGGTGATCAGGCTCACCAAGAGCCGCCTAGGTAGGACAAACTGTTTGTGAGAGGGAGTTGCAGGTTGCACGGACAGAACTTACGGAAGTGAGTGTAGGTTTGCAAAGAATGTGAATGTCTGAATCGACTCTTGAGTGAGATATTACATCTTCACAGCTTTCTAACAAGCCCTTATATGCCTCATTTGGCCAAGGGGGCACTGAGATCCACTCTGTCAAAGTTGACCCTCTAGCACACTCTCCTAGCCTAGGAGGATGAGCGGCAGTCACCTTGTCACACATGAGAATTCTGTCTCGCACGACCTGCACGGCCAATACTCATGGACTGGTCCTTCCTTGAAGTCTCTTGGACGTCCTCGAGCCGTCTTTTCTCCTTGAAGGCTGCTCTCAGCCGTCCTGGCCAATAATCCTGCCGCCTTTTGAGCTCAAAGTGCTCAGGTCGTCACTTGAACCCGACCCATGATCTCCAAATTTAGGAAATCCATACCTCACTCAAACAGACTCGGAATTGAATTTCGTAAATTGCGTTAGAACCTGTGAATCATCCTTTATGCACTGGTATACCCCAGATGGTTTTTATTGAGCAACGTGTTTTTGTTACTTTCTGGCACCCTCATATCCATCATTTCCCCACTTTGCGAGAATAAAAATCACACAAGTCCGCTTTGTCCCCTCAGCTGCTGAAAGTGATGCGCTGCCAGCGGCTTGGTCAGAAAGCCTACCAACATCATGCTTGAAGGGCAAACATTGATCTGCACCACCTGCTTTGCCATAAGCTCACGGATGAAGTGGTACTGCAGGTTGATGTGCTTGGTGCGGGCGTGAAACTCGGCGTTCTTCGTCAGAGCAATGGCGCTCATGTTGTCACAGTAGATGGTGGTGGCTGTGGTCTGCTGCTGTCCAAGACTTGCTAGCAGCTCACTCAGCCACACGGCTTCCTTAGCTGCTTCAATCAAAGCAAAGAAATCTGCTTTGGTGGAGGAGAGGGCGACACACTCTTGTTTCTTGCTTCTCCAGCTGACTGCACCTCCCCCGAGCGCAAACACAAACCCACTGGTCAACCTCCTTGTGTCCAGGTCACCTCTCCAATCTGCGTCGCTGTAGACGATGAGGGTAGGGCTGTTGTTTCCGTTGAAGGTGAGGCAAAGGCTGCTGCTGCTGTCGAGGTAGCGCAGCACGCACTTAACCGCCTCCCAATGCGGCATGCCCGGATTCGCACAAAACTTGCTGAGCACTCCCACTGCTTGGCTGACGTGCTGACTACTGCGTACATGAGGCTCCCAACTGCTACTTGGTACGGCACTGCTTCCATGCGGCTCCTCTCTTGCATGCCGCGTGGAGTCTGTGTCATGCTCAGCATCACTCCCACTTCCAGTGGTGTTGCGGCTTTGCGCACTCCTGCCATGTTGAATCGCTTGACGATGTCGCTCATGTACGTGCTCTGTGAAAACTCCAAAGTCTGCTGCTGCCGGTCGCGCTTGACCTGAAGGCCAAGGTAGTAACTGAGCTCTCCCATGTCCTTCATGTCGAACCTGGCAGGAAGGGACTGCTTCACATCGTCAAAAAGAGACTTGGAGTCAGATGCAATGAGCAGATCATCAACATTGAGGAAGATGATGACCTGGCTTGCCTCTTGCATGCGCCCATAGACTGCATCGTCTGCTTCACTGCACAGAAAACCAAGGCCAGCCAGTTGCTCATCCATCTTGTGGTACCATGCTCGTGGTGCTTGCTTCAGGCCGTAGAGGGCCTTCACAAGCTTGCACACCAAATCCTCCTACCCTTCAACCACATACCCCTCCGGCTGCTCCATGTACACATCCTCTTCGAGGTCACCATTCAGAAGTGCACATGTCACATCCTTTTGGTGCACCTCCCAGTCCATAGCAGCAGCAAGAGTGAGGATCGCTCAGATGGATGGGAACTTTGCGACGGGTGCAAATGTCTCATTGCAATCCACACCCTCAGTCTGTGCATACCCCTTTGCAACCAGCCGTGCTTTGTAGCTCAGCACCTTACCATCCGCACCACCCTTGCGCTTGAAGATCCACGGGCATCCGATCACCCGGCTGCCACGTGGAGCTTCCTCGAGGGTCCAGTTGCCGTTCTTCATGAGCCCACCATACTCCTCCTCTGCTGCAGCACGCGAATCTGCTGCCTCAGCACTGTGCATGGCTTTGGTGAAGGTGGCTGGGTCATCGCTGACAGTGAGGAAGAGAAGCTCGAGGTCAGAGGAATCCTGTGAAGATGAAAAGGTGCACAGGTTCACCAGCTCCTTTAGTAGCCTCTGTTTGCTTGCGAGGCACTCGGATCGCCTCAGCGGCTCCTCACTTTCCTTTGCACCTTTGTTGATGCGTGCAAATTGTTGTGGCAGCTGCTGTACATTGCTTTGTTGCTCCTCCTCATCAGATTCTGCTGCCGGCTTCTTCTCCTTCTCAGCTCCCTCCACCTCCTTGTTGTTGCCGCTGTCACCGCCATGTTCTGCACTGTCCTCTTCTGCTA
This sequence comes from Penium margaritaceum, assembly GCA_023375785.1. Classification (NCBI taxonomy): domain Eukaryota; kingdom Viridiplantae; phylum Streptophyta; class Zygnematophyceae; order Desmidiales; family Peniaceae; genus Penium; species Penium margaritaceum. Next base: position 76,929 of record SZWC01010282.1, read on the forward strand.
CCGGTTCGTCTCCCAGTTCAAGTACAAGTGTGGGAGCAAGTGGAACTACAGACATAGGGCTCCAAGACCAGCCCTTCACATCCTCTTGAAAGACCAAGTCACGACTGCAGATGATCTTGCGTGCGGTGAGGTTGTAGAGGCGGTATCCCATGGTGTCATAGCCGAGGAAGGCAACCTTTAACGACTTTGCATCCAGCTTGTTACGGATGCAAGCAGACACATGCATGAATGCGCCACACCCAAAGACTTTCAAGTGCGTCACTATTGGCTTGCATCCCGTCCATGCCTCCTCCGGTGTCATCAGCGGCACGGCGCGCGTGGGACTCCGGTTTTTCAGGTACACGACAGTGTTGACCGTTTCCGCCCAGAAGGTTGGCGAGATCTCCGCGTCTTGGAGCATGCTACGAACATGCTCCATGAGTGTGCGGTTCGCGCGTTCAGCCACGCCGTTCAGCTGTGGTATTCCAGGTGGGGTTACCGCGTGCTTGATCCCGCGACGCTTGAGGAAGGTGCGGAAGTCGTTGGAGAAGTACTCTCCTCCACCATCGGTGCAAAGCACCTTCAACCGCCTGCCACTCTCATTCTATGCAGCAGCAATCCATACCTTGAAAGTATCAAAGCACTCATACTTTCCAGCCGGAAATGATACCCACATCTTTCTCAACTTGTCATCAATGAACATGACAAAGTACAACTTGCCGGACAAGGATTGTGATGGCATGGGATGGCACAAATCAAAGTGAACGAGTGAGAGAAGCTCAGCCGCCCCCTTCCCTTCCCCAGAGAAAGGAGAGCGGGCTTGCTTCCCTTCAATGCAGCTCTCACAAGCCGATGCACCAGGCTACTTCACCCCCTTGAGCTCCAGGCCGTGAACCATCTGCTGCATGGGGATGATGGCGCCAAAGCCGAGGTGACCAAGCCAGCGGTGCCACAGGGCGATGTTGTGATTTCCCTCTCTTGCCGCCAACGCTGAGTCGGCTTCCTTCTCCGACGCCACATAGAGATGGTAGAGACCGTCCTCCTTGTCCTCTTTTACAGGAACACAGCCTACACTGGCAGAGATGGTGCAGCCACCATTCTCAAAGCGAACCTGCATGCCTTCACAGATGAGATATGAGACAAAGAGGAGGTTAGCTGCCAGCCCCGGAACATAAAGCACCCCCTTCACACGACATTCCACGTGCTTGCCCTCAATAGAAGGACAAAACACAATCTCACCCTCCCCAACCGCCATTTGCACATGATTGTCCCCCATGTACACCCAACAAGACTCGATGGTGGTATAGAAGACAAACCACTCCCGGCGACACGTCATGTGCCGCGTGGCTCCTGAATTGATGATCTAGAACAATACGGTTTTGTCGGGGACGTGTAGGACCCAGATGGTGGTCACGAATCCACTTTCCCAATCTGCTGGGTTCGTGGAAGCGTCAGAATGCTTTCCCGCTCCCACTCCAGCCGCAAGGTCCGCCTTCTTCTTCCGGTCTTTTTGCGCCCAATGGCCCGGCTTCTTGCAATAGTGACAGTTCCCCTTCTTTTTCCCTCCTCCCCTGGCTGGTGCAGCACGACCTCCATGACCAGAGTTAGTGATGAGAGCAACGTCCAGTCCGCTTCCGCCCTCCTCTCCCTTGCGCCGCTCCTCAAAAAGCAGGCTCTCCTCCACATTGTTGAGGGAGAGCTTGTCACTGAGCTGGTCCAGGGAAACAATGAGAGGAGTGTAGTTGCTAGGAAGGCTAGAGAGGATGGTTATGAGCGCACGCTCCTTGACAGGGTCCTCAATCGCAGCAAGCTGGTCAGAGAGAGACCTCATTATGTTCATGTAGTCAATCATAGATCCAGACTCATCCATCTTCACAGTGTGAAATCCACCACACCTGCATTTTCATGCGGATTGACTTGGAAGCATAAGTGGAATCAAGCTTTTTCCAAAATTCTTTTGGTGTGAGGATGCCACAGACAAAGAGTTGCTGCCATTCGGCAAGGTGGAGATCGATGGTGGCGAGGGCGCGGTCACGTTTCTAGCTGTAGGTACGGGTCTCGCTAGGAGAGAGGGATCTTTCAGTTGGTTCCTTCTCCTTCTCATCCACCTGGCTCCAGAGACCCTTCTCCATCAGCACCATCTTCTTGTTTTTGCTCTGGTTGAAGAATTTCTTGCCTTCGAACTTGGCGATGTTGGCGCCGGCCACCACAGAAGCGGATGTCGCCATAGCACTGCAACGTTCAGCCCACAAACGACTCTCTCACACAACAGGATGCAAGGGATTCCTTAAGGATGAGGAAAAGCCTTGTTCTAGCTCTGATACCACTGATGGAAACTTGGGCAACCCTCAGGGATGTGATCAGGCTCACCAAGAGCCGCCTAGGCAGGACCAACTGTTTGTGAGAGGGAGTCCCAGGTTGCACGGACAGAAATTACGGAAGCGAATGTAGGATTGCAGAGAATGTGAATGTCTAAATTGACTCTTAAGTGAAAAATTACATCATCACAGATTTCTAACAAGCCCTTATATGCCTTATTTCGCCAAGGGAGAACTGAGATCCACTCTCTCAAAGTTGACCCTCTAGCACACTCTCCTAGCCTAGCGGGATGAGCGGCAGTCACCTTCTCACACATGAGAATTATGTCTCGCACGACCTGCACGGCCAATAATCATGGACTGGTCCTTCCTTGAAGTCTCCTTGACTTCCTCCAGCCATCTTTTCTCCTTGAAGGTCGCTCTCAGCCGTCCTGGCCAATAATCCTGCCGCTTTTTTAGCTCAAAGTGCTCAGGTCGTCACTTGAACCCAACGCATGATCTCCAAACTTTGGAAATGCATATCTCACTCAAACGGACTCCGAATTGAGTTCCGTAAATTGCGTTAGAACGTGTGAAACATCCTCTATGTAAGTGGTGTTCCAGATGAGTTTTATAGAGCAACCTAGTTTTGTCGCTTTTTGGCACCCTCATATCCATCACTATGACGCTGCTCATTTATGGTGGGAGCTTCATCGGATGGACGTGAACAACACATTTCTCTATGGTCGTCTTGAATGGGAGCTTTAAATGGTCTAATCTCTTGGATTCCTTGATATAGTGAAGAAGGCCGACTCCGTTGCGCGCTGTACGGTCTCCTCGGTGCTCCAACAAGGAACTCTCGTCCACTCTGGTCCGTGGTGATTTCTGTCCTACTCTTTCCAATCCCTCCCTCTTTGTTAGTGGCAGGACTCTCGTGTCTGCCTTCATCCTAGTGTATTTGGAAGACCTCCTCATCACCTCTTCTTCCTCCTCCGCGATCTCCGAGGCAAAGAGTCTCCTCAATTAGGTGTACCGCATGAAGAACCTTGGCCTCGCGGCCGTGTTCTTGGGAATGCAGATTGAGCGCTTTCCTGGCTATCTATTGGTCCATTGGGAGTGCTATATCCAGACTCTCATTGACCCTTTCTCCTCTGTTGGCGACCTCTCTTGCCCCCTCCCTGCTGCCTCCTCGCCCATGCCACCGGCACCTAGCTTGCCCCCCGTGTGGCTCACGACACAGAGTCGGGTGCGCTGGAGTCCACCATTACCTTCCATTCCATCGTCGGTGCGCTTATGTACCTGGTTGGAACCACCCGTCTGGACATTGCTTATGCGGCCAATGTCTTCGCCCGGTACACCTGTGAGTCCCGCACGGCCCACCTTCATGCGACCGCGTACGTCCAGGGCTACGTCCTCAGCTCTGCCCGAGCCGACATCATCATTGCGGCTGGGTCTGGTGTGCCGCTCCTTGAGGGCTACGCCGACAGTGACTATGCCTCCCACCTCGCAGGATGCTTCGGCCGCATGCTTCTGGTGGGGTACTTCTGGATAGGCGCTTCTGGACAGGTGCTTTTGGACGGGTGCTTCTGGCAGGGTGCGTCGGTCGTGTGCTTAAGGAAGGGCTCTCATGGAGGGGTGCCTTGGCTGTGTGCTTCTGGTGGGTACATCTGGATGGGGTACACTAGATGGGCGCTTCTGGATGGATGCTTTTAGTTGGGTTCTCTTGGCAGGATCTGCCTACCGGGTACTCCTGGAGCGGTGTTTCTCCTGGCGTGCTTCGGCCGGATACCTCAGCCGGCATATTGTGCTGCAATTATGGTGGCAGCATGCTCTGGGTCACTGGTTTCACCACAGCTGCTCCACCTGGTGGTCCTGCTGGCGTCTTCTAGTAATCATTTGGGGCTTGTGGTGTGGTGTTCAAGATTTTGGCTTGGCACATCCACCCTCGCTTGCACCTTTGTGTTAAATTAGCAGACACTTGTTGCTACGTATGTTAGCAAGCCTAGTTTAGACCTACGCTTTCTACTGTTGCCGTGGTTTATCATGCTGGGTCATGCCTGTTGCGTTTCTTACGTGATGTACGTCTTGCTATGTGGCAGCTTCCTGGGCTGCACTCGGCGTTGCCCAATCAAATTGTGCACACTCTGTGTTGTTTGCCAGCATTTGTGGCAAACCACGCGCACAGGTACAGGCGACCCAATAGGGGTCAGGCACTCTCGCTCCGTTTGCTCTTTTGTTGCAAAAAACGTTGCTAATTACTCCTCTCGATCCTTGTCTTGCTCTGACTATCGCTTGTCTCAATTTCCCTCTCAGTTCCTGAGAGCCGCCTCCCCCCCCTCACAGGTCTCGAGATCCATTCCCCCCTCACAGCACCAAGAGCCGGAGTCAGCCCCACAACTAATTCCCCGCGTCCCCCCTCATAAAGTTGAGAGCCACCCGGCTCTCGGCAGGAGCTAAGTGTCGAGCGGACACTCTTGCTCCACCCGCCGCTGCTCCTCCCGAACTCTCCTCCATCTCCTCTCCTTCGCCCCCACCTCCTACTGCCCTGTTCAACAAACAAACAAAAAATCTGTCACTTTTTGTAAACTTAGGATTTCTTGCAAGAGGGGGTGATGAGTGGACTTAACGCTAGAGGAATTCATTCATGGTGGTAATATTTCTAATTCATCACTAAAGTAAAATCAGAATATACTTATCTATATTTTCCTTTTGCTTACAAAAACAGTGGATGTTTCTCCAGCAAGTCAATAATCAGGCATTTCCCTCCTACCTAGCTGTGGCATCTATCCTATGATTATGTTTTATGTCTCATGGTTTTCTACAGGTTACCCAAAAGGTCCTTTCTCACGGTTTCAATGTTTCATCGCACTTCAGGTCCATTCTGAAAGATGTTTGAGTAGCTCTAGGTGCTCTAAGCACTCTTGAGGTTGTGAGCTGACTGATAAGGAACTTGTCCCAAGATTTAGAGTTGGCGCAGTGCATGTTCAGTGTGTTAAGAGATGCAAAAAGAAAAAGATGAGAAACTGGAGGCATACATAAACGGTGGGCCTTGCAAATAAGGAACCTTGTTGATTGATGCAGACCAATACAAGGAACGCATTATGGGTAAAATAGCTAAAAACGTTCCTTTTTCTATTACTTTATAATTCCAAGTCCACTTTGTGGACAAGGTCAAAACCTTCCCCCTTGGAGTTTCACAGGTTACACAAGTGAAACACCACGTGCAATTGTATGTAAGAGCTTGGGCCCTGCTAAAGCATGACTCCAACACTCATGGGAAGAAAATATACAAAAGAGACCTGATGAATAGTCAGGTGACTTCAACTTTAGGTATTTTGTGAGCCCAGTCTCTTTTTAGTAGGGTCATAAAGGCCATGTTACAACATTAACAAGGCTGATGTAAGATTGTTTGGAGTTCATCAATCATTTTTGTGAGTTCCAACTTTGATAACAGATTCAGCAAGAAATTTCCAAAGGGACCCATTAGGTCGGTACACAAGACCATGGGTGAATGATTTTGACATGATTTACCACAAAATCAGGGAAAACGTGGCTCACAGCTACTACAATGGCGATGGAAGAGAAAGGTGAGTGTTGGCACTTAATCATGGTACAAAAATGCAGCTTTGTTAACTGTACACAAAGTAGAGTGATGTAGATAGGATTAATACCCGGTGGTGCAATTTATTTGCCATTGGCCTAGCCTGCCATGTTTTACAATTGTCTGCTGCAATGATCTTTGCAGCAGAGTTGATTGTGATATGAGTGCAAGGCTTGAAACGTGGGAGGGGAGTTATGCACAATGGAGGAGCTTAGTGTGGAGGAAGCGCAGGAAACTTTGGAGGAGGAGGTCATGCTATCAATGAGGCAAGGAACCCTAGACATTGAATTAAACTGGCAATGATGTCTATGAGACGGGTTTGAGTGGTTTGGTGAAAGTGGGGGTAGTGGAAATATGAGCGGTTGGAGAGGTTCTGAAAGAAGGGACCAGCTTTTCATAGTAGGTGGGAGAGCTGTTAAGATGAGGATGCACTTGGCGCCAGTAAGCTCCTTGTAGTAGTTACTTTGCAAGAGATTAAGTTTGTAATTAAAGATGAGAGGAGTGCTCTTTTTGGAGGGAAGACACTAGAAAAAATAACATATCATTGACGGTGCATAGCGTTGGTGTGAATGGGGCAAGGTGGTTCACCAAAAGGCTGAAAATGTTGTCAAACCAGTCATGGAGTACACTACTGCCTCATGAAAGTTTGCAGGGTGAGAGAATAATGCGATTTGGAAAGGAGTGATGATGTAGATGGTACTTCCAGTAACCCACGCGTGGGCTACTAGCTTGCTAAAAAATGCATTGTGCACTACATTGGGCGAACAGTACGTAGGCTTCCAGGATTGTGCTCAGGTCCACAACTAACCAATGGTAAAATGTATTCCATAACAACCCACAGCGAATTTTGATCAATGGCTGACCATGAATAGACGACGAGGGATATTCAACCACGTGACAAGCTAAACACGGAAAGATAAAAAGGCTGGCCAACTAACCGACATATTGACCGACCAACCAACCAACACACTGATAGCGGACAAGCCAACCAAAAATTAACAAGGGCCGATGCCGAGAAAATGCCACAAAGAAGAGCAAGAGAGTACCAAGGAGAAAACCTATCCAAAAGATGGAACGGGCTCATGGATTGAGGGGGACATGGACCAGGAGAGGGAGAACTTGAAGACGTAGAAAGAGCATAAACGTGCTCCCCACCCACCAAGAAGGCAGGTCGTAATGAGCATAAAAGGCATTGGGTGATATAGTGGGGAGGGAAAAGGTGGGCGAGAGATAAGTGAAGAAAAGAGTGGTGCAGGTGGACCACAGGAATGCCACTACTGTTTTTTGCATTCCCTTCTAGGTAACCAGCCTAGTATGATACCAAATCTTGGGGTGCTACAAACAGGTGGGCTACTCCCCTAGGCCATGTTCCCATACAAATCATTATGTATGGTTGAAGGATGAAGGCAAATGGTAAAATAATGCAGAGAGAGATAAGGTGAGAAAAGGAAAGGGGAGGGGAGAGGGATTGAGAGAGGGAGGAGATAGAGAAGAAAGGGTTGGGAGGAAAAGAAGTGAAATAGATACAAACAGAGAAAGACATGGAGAGATAGAGAGAGTGAGAGAGATAGAGATAGAGAGAGAGAGAGAGAGAGAGAGAGAGAGGGAGAGAGAGAGAGAGAGAGAGAGAGAGAGAGGGAGAGAGAGAGAGAGAGAGAGAGAGAGAGA